>OZ012659.1:43068641-43361452 GCA_963942545.1 Oxycera nigricornis
GTACTTCTTTTCCTTCAAACCGCGTTCAGTACTTAAAGGGATCTTGAGCATCCGATAGCTCATCGAGTTATACGCTGCCATTTTTTGAGTAAACGGGTGATTGGATGTATTTGGTATCGTCCTTTGAGTGTGAGTTGGTTTCCTGTGTATGTCAAACTCAAATTGGTTGCCTGTCCTGATGATTCTTATGTCTAAATATGCGATCCCGTGTAGTTGTTCCTTTTCCATGGTGAATACTATGTTTCTGTGGATATTGTTGATTCCTTCAAATACCTCCTCCAACTTATCTCGTTTGACTACCGCAAACACGTCATCTACATATCGTATCCAGATCCTTGGTAACAGTCCTTTTTCTTTAATCCTTCCTTCGATCGAGCTCATGAAGAGTTCACTGATGAAAGGGGAAAGTGGGTTCCCCATTGCTACACCTGAGGTCGTCTTGAAGTATTTCCCTCTAAACGTGAAGTAATTCTCCTTCATGCAAAGATCCGCCAAAAATGGTATTTGAAGGAATCAACAATATCCACAGAAACATAGTATTCACCATGGAAAAGGAACAACTACACGGGATCGCATATTTAGACATAAGAATCATCAGGACAGGCAACCAATTTGAGTTTGACATACACAGGAAACCAACTCACACTCAAAGGACGATACCAAATACATCCAATCACCCGTTTACTCAAAAAATGGCAGCGTATAACTCGATGATTTATCGGATGCTCAAGATCCCTTTAAGTACTGAACGCGGTTTGAAGGAAAAGAAGTACATCCTTGAAACAGCCAGAATAAACGGCTTTGACACGACAATCATCGAGAATCAGATCAAGAACAAGGAGCAAAAAATGAGAGTACAAGAACTAACGACCTTGGAAGGAAGCGAGAGTAATCGGGAACTCATGAAACGGGCAGCCGTTGAACAATCAGCAATAAGCGGAAAACTAAAAAGGATTTGAACGAGATTCAACATAGATGCGACAATAACAAGCCACAGATTCAAATCTCAAACATTGCTGGGCACAACTAAGGATCCACGAACCTCGACGGAAAAAAGCGGTATATACGAGGTTTCTTGTGCGGAATGTGACAAAATCTACATCGGACAGACTATAAGGGCCGATCCAAAAAAGAATGCAGGAGCACATCAGAGAAGCTGAACTAGCCATCAAAAATGGAAGGACGGAGGTCAGATCATCGCTGGCAAAACATATAATTGAGGAGGGCCACACAATCACATTGTCGAACTCAAAATGTTTGAAAATGGTACACAAACGGTCCCAACTGGATGCGTATGAGAGTTTGATGATAGCAAGAATCCCAGAATCGAAACGCTTGAATCATGACCTTGGTAACGGTTTTTTCGGAGCTAATTAACTAATCCTTTGAGATCAAGTTAAACCAGGGCTCCGGTAAAGGCCTGGGGATCTAATTAACAATAAGTTTAAGATATTTAAGATAGATTATGCCACATTCGTCTTCAGACACAGTGTAACACTGAAGAAGGACACAACTTATGTCCGAAATATATATTTGAAATAAACAAATTGGAAATCGTGTATAAGGAGTAGTGTCTGTTATTTATTATTCAATACTTAATTTGTTGACCTGCTTCGATTCTTTAGCTTTTAGGTGGATCTTATTATCGGGTTTGATGGAAAGAATATTGTTTTTGCTATCGATGATAGCTTCTAATTCTTTTAAAGTGTCATCGCCTATTATGCCGTCAAAAGAGGTTAGGGACATAAAAATCTAAGGAAATATCGTTTCAGAATTTTTCGAAAAAATTCCGGTGACCTTTTTCTTAATTAATATCTTTCCTGCTGCTGATTGTATAGAAAAAGTAATTTTGACTGGCTTTGCATTATAGCCAAGTTCCATTGAAACAAAATTTTTGTTGGAACCGATGTCTACAAGGAATTTTTTGATTTGTCCGTCCCTAAGGACATATTCTAAGTAGGGAACGCTGGATAGGCGTCCATCGTAAAATTTACATGATCTTCCAGATCAGCAGAGTTGTGTGGATCTTGATCGCAGAAATCAACCGGTTGTTCCTCGATTACCAAATTGTACAATTGTTGAGATTTCCGTGGATAACTCCCTGAATTATTTGAGCGTTTTATCGGTTGAGGGCTCATTGGTATGTTTATATAATTGATCCTGCGCGTTTGAATCGATGTGTGGGCATGGGTGGTGGATTACGATAGGAGGCTTGGTGTTGGTTATGATTTGCAACATTGTTTGCTTGATTCCTTTCGGTAACATTTAACTGCCTAATTGGTTGGCCATTTCTAGGCTTCGAGCTATTGAATCGTGAGTGAAGAATTGATTCACAGGTGCTGAGATAGTATTGGGTAAATTTTGATGATAGATTGAAAAATTCCGAAAGTTTAGGTTTTGGAATTTAAGACATGAATTGTATGCTTCAGGTAAAGTTTGAGGTTTTTGGACTATTAGCATCCTAGAAAGGTCACCATTCAGCCCTCGAATAAACACATCTTAAGCTCTGTTACAATAATTTTCTGTTAACGCAGTAATGGTCTCGATAGAATAATCTTCAGTTTTAATTTTATTAATTAACAGAGACAGCTGGTGATTAACTGCTGCGTAAAACTCATCAACATTCCGGTTTCTTTGAACCATTGTATGTAATTGATGTCCTAGCGTGCAAACATTCCGCTTATCAGCGTAATGAAGTGAAAGGCATTTTTTATGCTTTCCCAATCGTTATCAAATATTTTGTAAGAGATAAGGGCAGCGTCTGCTGGACCTCTTACTTTTTGACTTATATTGCGCAATAAGGCCCTGAATATAGGCTTTGTACGGACTATCTGATAGTCCTGTAGAATATTTTCAATGCTGTGAACCCAAGATATATACTACACAGGATTACCCTCAAAGGTCTGAAGATCTCTGACGCAATGCGGAAGTTTCTTGATATCATCAAGATCCTTTTCTGTACGGGGAACTGATAGTTCCGATTGCGATAGCGTTGGTTGTGGATTTTGACGTTGGCTTTCAATTTGTGCCAGTCTGTTTTTCATCCGTTTTATTTGCTCGATTTGAGCATTAATCGCCCCGGTTAATTGTCTGACGGACGTTTCAATAGCTTCGAATATTTGTGAGGGGTTTTAGGAGTAAGTAAAGGCTCAAATCTAACAAGAAATATTTTTTCACACTTTACTAAGAGTTTCCTTCCACGAAACTTTATTTGTACGGAAAATTACAAATCTGGTTTAGAATATATTGTACAGTTTCCTAGTTTTCAAAACGTCACGTTTTATTCTAAGATCTAAATGATTTCTGATTCGCAATTAAGTTTTAACTACAACTTGCACTAATTTTTAAAAACAAAATCTGAAGCATTTGTTGGAATAATTCGCAATAGTAAAATTTAAATAGCAATACGAATTTTAGCTTTTGCGAAATGAAATGTATTACAAAAACATACTGAATTCAATAGCTCACAGTAATACTCGCAGTTATGCACTCGTTGACTTGTTTGGATTAAGCACGCCTACTGGGGTAGGGTTTCGAGTCACAAGCCTTCCTTCCTGGTTACAAATCCTTAGCTGCGAGTTTCGCGTTATGCTGTTGTCGTGAATATTTATTCCACTGGTAACCCTTTCGCACTTGTTTTGCACTCTTTTAGCGTCGCACAATTTAATTTCTTTTAATTTTTTCACAGGTTCACGGTACGGATATTTTCGACTTTTTTGGGTTTATTCACAATTTTCAGTATAACCGAATAGCATAAATTCGCTTATTTTTTATTTTTTTAACTTTTGCTCGAGCGCCAGTTACGGAAACTATTCGTCGGACGAGGAATGAAACAATCTTTTTTCCGGCAGGTCTTTATTGGATCGCGTCAGAGAACCAACGGACTAAATTTCGAATTAACAATTTCAAATTTACAAATCAAGAACTTAAACTAACGTGAGCGAAAAGGTGCACAGACGCTACCTTTGCAAGTATCTAATTTCGCTACCAAACTCAAATTGCAATTCCCGCGATCGTGGACAGCCGCGTGACATCCCGCTAGATTTGGATCGGTGGGAAAATGATGTTTGGTTGGATGAAATGTGACCATTAGGAATTCGGTGGGATGAAACATGATAATTAGGGTTTAGGGAATGTACATTTGGAAAAGATGACTTTGGATGGTTGGGCGGTGGGAACGGATGATTATGTAGGTTGGAATATGATCGTGCTAACTTTAATACTAAAAATTTCAAACACAATTATGAAAATATTACTACTTTAAATAATAATAGTTAGAGGTACTCTTAACATTAATTCATCTACGGGAGCGTCCATTTAATACGTAGTGCTTTTGGTGGATGTGAGGTGGATTGGTTTGATTGAATATTCACGCGGATCAATTGGAGGGGGTGGCAGGCTATAACGCCTTTTCTAAATTATTTGTTATTTTCATATCGATGCCTAGAGGACAGACAAGCGCTGGCAAAAATGAATGCAGTTCTTGTTATTACGCCCACTGAAGAGATTTCCTCGCGTGGACCATTTTGAATCGTTGTGTTCAAAATTGCCACGACTTCGGCATGATAACTGAATTTGTACTGTTTTACGATTTTACATCAATGAGACTTATTTCTTATTTTCAGTTAGTCATTGAATATGCAGTCAATAATCAGTTTAATTCCATGTAAAAGTAAAATATTTTACACATGATGATGTAGAGAGTAATTGATGAAATTAAAACACTGAGAGAACTATTCAAAATCTGCTTAAATTTTGCAAAAAAACTTTGATTGGCTTCACAACAATGTCTTTAAAATAAAAAAATATAAAGTAATGTCATTCATTTGAACCCTTTTTACATGGTAACTTTGAATGATTATTTATTAACTTCCCAGTTCCCTATGGGGAGTTATTGTAATCGGGTCGATTTTGCGAATCCAAAATTTTGACAAATCTCCACGTTTTAAGGTCTCTAGAATCCAAATCCATCGTTTTGAGAAAGATGTCTGTGAGTGTGTATGTACGTATGTGCGTATGTGGGGATGTGCGTATGTGCGGATGTGCGTATGTACGTATGTACGTATGTACGTTCGGAATAATTTTTCGTCTCGATTATCTCAAGAACCAAAGATTGAATTGACGTGGGACCGGTTTTAAACGACGCTTAATTACGTAACTTAGAACTGAATGATTTTTCAGCAAAATCGGTTGGGCCGTTTTTCATTTAGGATGAAAAAACTGAAAAAACGACTAAAAATTGCTTATTTTTAAACTGTTGATACGCACTATTAATTCGTGCAGATACCAAATACCTTCATATTAATGTCGTTATTATTGTGCGTTTTAGCAAAATTGTGATCAAATTTGTAAAAAATATTATTTAAAAAAAGATTAATTTATAAAATTCCAAACTTATATTATCAGGTTTGGGTGAATGGAAGTAGTGACGCTAATGCAGTTAATAATTGGATATTGTTATAAATAATTTAATATTGTTAATAACAATCAAATAATATTAGTTATAATCTGATATTGTATATATAAAGTCTATTATAATTATTCAGTAACGGTCAAACATTCTTAATAACGAATGGTTATTGTAAATAATAAATAAATACCCTCAATAATAGTTGTGGATTCCGAGGCCGAGATGGAGAACGAAGTTGAGGACGAAGTGGAGGACAAAAAGGATGACGAGGACGAAGAGGACGAGGTTGCCGAGGCTTTGGTAGAGGATGACCAGGTGGTGGAGACGTCTTCCTCTACCAAAGCTTTTATGGTTAGATAAAAAATTGATAAAAATAATAAAAGTAATTATATTAATTTAGAATAATAATGTTTAATAATAGTAATTATTAATAAAAGCAAATTATAGCTTTTTATTCACCCCACTGGGAAGTTAGTCGTGTGGGCCTCAAGGGTCGCACTTAGACCACATTTTTTATTTTTTATTTAATGTTTGTTGTTATCATGAGTAAAATTTTTGATAATTTTTTTTCAACCACTGCTTGAAGTATATAAATTTTATAAAAATTGATTACTGTATCCCGTGAATCAGGTTTAAAATTTATTGTTTATGAAAAAAAGCTAATTTTTGGAACTTTTTTCTTAAATTAAAAAAACGGCTCCAATGATTTTTATTCACACAAGTATTATTACGCGTTGATTGACACCTTAATCATGCAAATCGTATGTTTGGTGAGCGAGATATAACGCATGACAGAAATGACCTTGAAGATCATGATGCCTGTAAATTTACTTTTTATTTAATTTTTTACGTAATCATGGGAAAATTTTTTGTTGTTGTTTTTACAAGCAACGCTTGAAGTAAATCAATTTTATTAAAATTAAATACTGTCTTCCGGAAATCAGGTTAAAAATTTATTGTTTATAAAAAGCCTAATTTCTAGCATTTTTTTCTCTTAAATTAAAAAACGGTGCCAACGATTTTTTTCGGAATTTGATAGATTCACAAAAATGTTGATACGCGGCTTCGATTGACACCTTAAGAATGCAAATCGTATGTTTGGTTCGCGAGATATAACGCATGACAGAAATGACCTTCTTAAGGGCAAAGCAACAAATCCCCCCGACCGAAGTATCCCAAAAACTAATCAGCTCTTAAAATTGCAAAGACGCTTCGATTGACACCTCAACTAAGTCGATAAAACTTTGTTTACGTGAGTTATGCTCGTAGAAAAAAATGTCCACACACACATACATCTCCCTTTCTAAAAACACTTTATATATACTCTATAGACCTCAACACGTAAAGAAATGTTGAAAATTTCAATTTCGATTTTCGAGGCGATTACAAGAACTTCCCATATACTGGGAAGTTAAAAATGTTGCTGGTAGATCCCTGACAAATATTCTGAAAACTAATGTACATAATTTTAAAATTGTTAAGAATTTCGAACCCACAATTCCAAAAGTAGCTCCACATATATTTTTAACTATAATATATACTAGTAAGGGTGAAAATGGAGTGTTGGAACTTGTATGAAAAGTATCTGTGTGACAAGGTTGGTCGTAAATGTGGGTGCGAATCGAATGTATTTCAAACATATTAAAGTTCATGATACAGAGATTTAAGAAAATAATATTATTAAATATGAGAATTGTATCAATTCAAAATGAAACTCTTATTAATAATTAAGCACAGTATAATGAATACATGATCTTACCAAATATTATACAACACAAATGTTACGTACAACAAAATCCATAAGCATTAGAAAAAGTATGTTCTACAAATTTAGAGAACTTAAATGACATAAATATACATTTAACTAGTACTTGGATAACCGCCTCTATCGACATCGTTATGGTTATTTCAATCATAGTTTTGCTAAAAATTTATTACGAATGTGAAACCCAAATTCGCAAAATTCAAAATTTAATTTGCCAGGAGCCGAATCTTAAAGGAGGAGGAGTTACCGCATCCACATTTACGACCAACCTTATCACCTAGATACTTTTAATACATTTTGCAACACTCCATTTTCACCCTTACTAGTATTATCCTTGTAGTTCAGTTAAAGCGTCATAATTTTGACGAAAACCGTGCATTGTCAAAAGGCAGAATTTTTTTATTGCAGTGCGTGGGTAAAAGTATAGTTAGCTTAAGTTCAATTTTCTGGGACCGCAGATGATCTCCTCTGAGCTCCGTCTTAAAAACAAAAGAAAGTGGGACACTCTTATATTTCCAAAACCGTGACTTGCACAAGAAAGTTGGGTATGACAAACTTGCGTAGAATATAATTGTTCGCAAGTCATCAATACACCACTTTTGCGTGGTTTTAGCAATAAAAAAGTTACAAGCTCAAAACGACATCCAAAAAGGGGGGAACATCTTTTGAGCGCCACAGCTTCATTGTTTTCACTTTAACTCCAAAACATATTGGAAATAACTGTAAGACAGTTTTGTCGCAAGTCGTTTGCGGTATTTATTGTTTTGATCGCTGAACACTGGCGGGAGTTATTGTGTCTCGAAGGAGGACAAATCATAGGAAAAATGCTTTGACGTACTTTGGAACACGCTTTATGGATTAAAACTAAAAGTAAAGCTTTCTGACATTTAATGCTTTATTGCGAGTGATTTTCAGATAATTATATATTATTCAGATATTATTGAATATTTTAACAAAACGATGGCAGAAATTCTGAAAAACTTCATGTAATTTTTCATTTTTTCTAGGTAAATATCCCAAAGCAAAGTTCGTATATAAAGGAGTTCTAAACTAAAGCTGAATGATCACAATTAAGTGTTGCTGTGGGATCTCCATAAAGTATGACAAAGTAACTAGAAAGTGTAGCTAGTTAACAATGCAACAATTTAACGTAGCAGTAGGACCGCATAAAAAAGGAATTGGTTTGATGTGCACTATCGTTCGTTTACACGAAGATAGGAAAAAAATCTTGAATATACAGGGTGTTTTGTAATGGTTGGCATAAAATGACACCACATATTTTTTGAAGTGTTCCGAATTGGAGGGTGGGTGGTAAATCCGAAGGGGTTTCCAGATATAGGAGGGGAAGTACCCCGCTCCATAACCACGACCTGGTACGTGTAAATCGTCATACCTACTTTATTTTTATGTGTAGACTTTTGAAAGAGAACGCGTTCGATAGCCTGTCAATGTATCTTTTTAACGTCCCAGTATATGGGAAGTTCTTGTAATCGCCTCGAAAATCGAAATTGAAATTTTCAACATTTCTTTACGTTTTGAGGTCTATAGAGTATATATAAAGTGTTTTTAGAAAGGGAGATGTATGTGTGTGTGTGTGTACGTACGTACGTACGTACGTACGTACGTACGTACGTTCGTGGACACTTTTTTCTACGAGCATAACTCACGTAAACAAAGTCGTATCAACTTCGTTAAGGTGTCAATCAAAGCGTCTTTGCAATTTTAAGAGCTGATTAGTTTTTGGGATACTTCGGTCGGGGGGGTTTGCTGTTTTGACCCTTTGAAGGTCATTTCTGTCATGCGTTATATCTCGCCAACCAAACATACGATTTGCATCGTAGAGGTGTCAATCGACGCGTATCAACATTTGTGTGAATCTATCAAATTTTTAAAAAAATCGTTGCAACCGTTTTTTAATTTAAGAAAAAAAAGTGCAAAAAATTAGGGTTTTTTTCATAAACAATAAATTTTTAACCTGATTTGCGTAAATAAGTAGACAATGTTTATAAAATTTATATACTCCAAACAATGCTTGTAAAAACAACATCAAAACATTTTGTCATGATTACGTAAAAAATTCAATTAAAAATAAAAAACTATTAAAAGTCATCATGATTTTCAAGGTCATTTTTATCATTCTCTATATCTCACGAACCAGATATAATATTTGCATCATTAAGGTGTCAGTTGACGTGTATTAATATCTTTGTGAAGTTTATACATTATAAAAACTCGTTTCAGCTTTTTTTTAATTTAATAGAAGAAAATGCAAAAAATTATAGTTTTTTTCATAAAAAATATTTTTTAACCTGATTTGCACAGCACAGTAATAAATGTTTATAAAAAAAAGATACATTCTTATCAGGTTTTGAAGAGAAACCGGCAAAATTTTCTTCCTTGATTATAAAAATAAATAAATGAAAAATAAAAAATCATTCAAAGTCACCATTTAAAGAGGGTTCATACGAATGCTTTTACTTTATTTTTTTTATTCTAAAAAATTGTTGTAAATTCAATCAAAGTTTTAAAATATTTGCATAATTTGAGCAGATTTTACATAGTTTTTATAGTCTTTTATTTAAAAAAAAAATGCTTAAATTATTAAAACCAACAAAAATTTTCAAGACCAAAAAGGCCCCCACCGATTGATCCGCGTGAATATTCAATCTGTCCTCATCGACCAAAAACCTTAGGTAATCAATGGACCCTCCCGTAGACGATATGATTCTTATTAACTCATTCCTGTTACTGCTATGAATACCTCTCATTGTTGTAATGTTGTTGATGTTTATGTAGATATTACTGGGAAGTTGACCGTGTGGACCTCAAGGGTCGCACCTCGCGGCTTGTTAGAAATGTATTAACAAATGCCCCCAATGCTGCCAGTTTTACGCGAAAAAATGAGAAACTTAAAACAACCGAAAAAAAAATTGCTAATTTTGACTTTCGCGACCGTGTTAAACGCTAAAGTGATGGCCTAACCTATAAAAATTATTATCTTGACAGAAAGCCTTACTTTCTGCTTGAATACTGCCGAAGAAAAAGGTTGCCGATTTTTCTTTGTTTCCTTCGAAAAATAGAAAACTAAAATTTTGTGAAATTTTGCTGACTTACTTTATTATGGAAAATAATAACTGAAGATCTAAAGTTACAATTTATTTTGAACTTATCATTAAACAGCAGAATGACTTGTGATCACATAAACTGTTCAAGGTGTCTTTCTTCCACAGAAATGCAAAGAAGAGCTCTTTTCTTAATTTCTGTGACTACATCGAAATGCATGAGTTCCTCTCTTATTTTATCACTAGCTGCCTCAATTCTTAAATCTAATTCTTAAACTGATGACACAGGTGTCTTGTAAACTTCTTGCTTCATTGCAACACACACATAAACATCAAGGATAGTTAGATCTGGATACCGGGTGGCCCCCTAATTGGACCATTTCGACCTATCCACCTACCTGGATAGTTTGAGGTAAGTCAATGGGTGATTTGTTGGTCAGTATGGCTTGGAGCACCATCGTGTTGGTAGTACATGCTGTTCAAATTGATTATTGGTGTATCTTCCAATAAAACTGGTAACTAGTTATCCAAAAAATTTAGATATCCGTCAGAATTCAGCCTATCTGGCAAACGAAATGGTCCAATTAACCTTCGCCCCAGTACGCCTGCTCACATGTTTCTGCTGAATCTACGCTATGTAGAGGTGGCCTTGGTTACTCTGGGATCTTCTATATCCGGTAATCGTCGGGTCGGGTACCTCGTTTGATATTCCTCCTGTGCACATGTGACATTGCCATTGCAAAATCCTTAAATGTAATGCATGTCAGCATATTCCTCGTTGGTAAAGTTAGTCATGATTCTCTTCAATTGACGATTTGACTAAGTTATGCAGCATTCCGACACAACATTTATACCCTTTTGTATTATCAGGTGCTAATTGTTAAACATTAACTTTATGTCATCCTCAAAACGTCGGACTTTAATTATCTCAGCTTAAAAACCCTTCAATACTAAAGCAGGTCCAACAAATAGCATGAAGAAAATGAATCACTCAAAAATCTTTTCACTGTGGGATTATGCCAGGTAGATAATAAAATTTTACGACGTTTGGCTAATTCCGAGGGATCACACAAAATTTTAGTTTTCTATTTTTCGAAGGAAACAAAGAAAAATCGGCAACCTTTTTCTTCGGAAGTATTCAAGCAGAAAGTAAGGCTTTCTGTCAAGATAATAATTTTTATAGGTTAGAACATCAATTTAGCGTTTAACACGGTCGCGAAAGTCATAATTAGCGATTTTTTGCGGTTGTTTTAAGTTTCTCATGTTTTCGTGTAAAACTGGCAGCATTGGGGGCATTTGTTAATACATTTCTAAAAAGATGCATTGACAGGCTATCGAACGCATTCTCTTTCAAAAGTCTACACATAAAAATAAAACAGTTTTGACGATTTACACGTACCAGGTCGTGGTTATGGAGCGGGGTACTTCCCCCTCCCATATCTCGAAACCTCTTCGGATTTACCACCCCCGCTCCAATAAGATTTTTCTTTCGGGACACTTCAAAGAATACGTGGTGTCATTTTATGCCACCGAATACAAAACACCCTGTATTTACATGACAATAGTAAAACTTATTTTTTGTCTTTACAGTATGGCAATCCTAGACTTTTTACTGTCTCTACGAAAGGCCGCTTAAAAATATATTCAATTTGTCATCGTTGAAGTTAACCCAGAAAACAAAACAAAATCAAACAAGGTATAAAATTAAATACATGAGGTTCCTCAAATAACTGATTATTTATTATTCCAGCGTTGATAAAATAAAATTCTTGCAACACAGCACACTCATTGAACATTATTTCTACTTAATGATTAATTTGTAGACAATATCTTCAAATGATTCATTGTCAGAGTACATACATACCTACAAGTAACGGATATTCAATACAGTACTTAAATATCACTAAACCTAAAATGTTAATGCTAATTTATTCAAAGCTTATTGAATAAAAATTTGAGAAAAACTATTTGGAAAAAGAGTCACAATAATATTATTCTTATTCATTCAGTTAAATGCAAATTCATTTAAAGAGTAGCCTAGAGAAAGTCGATTTGTCTCCAGTTTATTTTTAAATTTGTACGATCGTAGCTTACAAGTTCAATGCTTATAACTCGTATGCTGATTTTAAATGAAAAGTGGGGTTTAGGTGGTTCGATAAATTGTATAACAATGACGTAGAGATATACAGGAAATACAGTCCTTTTGCTGTTTTTACTCTTGTCACTTTAACGCTCAACATAGAAACTGCTCGTTAACCATGTCAGCCGTGTAGCGGAGCCACACGTTCATCTGCACTCATTTGTATTATGCCACGCATGCCCAAAAACCCGCGAACAACATAAACACAAAACACATAAATTATAAAGGAAAATTGGTAAGAATTACAAAAAAAAACTATGCCAACCCAAATGTCATTGAAAAGTGTCAAATGGACACAGCGCTCTTTTGATGACCACTTGCAAGGCGTTTGAACCCTTGACATGTGTTCTGGGTCAACTTGTAAGGTAAGGAAAACTATTGCAAACATATGCGTTAGCATTAAAGAATGAAAATAAATTTCATATTTAGTGCAACCATATGCATCGGTAAGAGAAAATAGAAAATTTGTGAATACAAATACGGCTAAGATTTTTGTATAAGAAAAGCGATGGTGAATGAATAAATTAACACTAGTACAAGAAAACTGCGACTGGCTACTTCGTTATCCTTTCTTTTTAGTCTGTTCATTGTGGCGCTTGGGCTGTGGTAGAAATAAAGGCAGGTTTTTTCCTTGCTATTATCTTACTTGCACCGATACATAGGTAAATTTAATATTTATAGAAATGCCAATATGTAAACCTATTTCATGGCGATCCTGCTAATAAACTATATCCGCCGCGTCAAATTCGTCATAACTTGATTGTCAAGGATAATTTTGTTCTTATTCTTTTGTTAAAGTTTCTATCTTAGAGATAATCTCGTTACTTAGAAGAAGAAAAATGATATCAATCGAATTGAAAACTTTTTGATGACAAAACGATTCTCTCATCTTATGGCAATCCTACCGAGGTTAAATTATTAAACAAGAATGAATTGGCCAAACTCCTGATGTAGAATCTATCTATGTGGAAGTTTTGCAAGTGTCTTTGTGTTTTAATTCGCCCTTGCACACGTCTCTATTCACAACCTAATTCGTGTGCCTGTCCACTATAGATTTGTCCGATTTCTCATGGTGAAATTTCGCTGTGCGTTTTCTTCCGCGAATAACAAAATCTTCAGCAGTCTTTTTGGAGGACGGGAAATTTATAAATGTTTTGTCGCATGAAAATGTAGCCAAATGACAATGCTAGTAGTATTTATTATCTTACATACGCATTTGGCTTCAGAGTATTCGGTAAAGAATGAGTTTTGCAAGTTGAAAAAAAAATAAACGAAAATGTTAGGCTTTCAAAATTGATAATAAATTCTGGTGGTTTGAAATTGAAAGTTTTTCGAGCATAAACACATTTGAATTGTGCAGAATGGGCTATTTCAAAGACACATGTTGATTGTAAAACCACAAGGTGAATCTTTTACAACATCAGTCCTAAGCACCGTCATTGAAGTGTTTAGCTTCTTCTTTTTGGACCGGAAAAAAATATTGATTGAAACAGATTACAACTCTTATCGAAAGTGGAATAGGCCCAAAAGGGGTTCAATTAAAGCACTGTATGATACATTATCGAGGCAAGTTATATAAAATAAATAATGAAAGTTAGGTTCTAAAGAAACTAATATAGCTTTCATTAGAAAAAGCGAATATTTTATCTGGGATATTCCCTATTTCGAACTATGAATTTCAAGATAATTTCTAATACTATCAATGTTTTTTTTCTATTTCCAGCTAAGCCTCTATTAGATGTATGGACTTCAACTAATTATTTCAGAAATTTTCTCTTTTAATGTTTATAAATATGTTTGACACCATAAAGCAATTTCATGGCTATAGAAACAACATACTTCTTTCGGGTTTTACAAAATTAAGTTTTGTTGTTTTTTACGATATTGTAGTAACTTCTCAATTGATGTTGAAGAAAATAATTTTATTTTTATCTTATGAAATATTAAATCATCATTGTCTTTCTTTCATTTCAAATAGTTCAAATAAAGAAAGTTTTGAAATAAAAAAATAAAAAGTACTCCGAGAAGATGACTATGTGGCAAAGCGGTGGTATGGGAGGTCATGGATCTCAAAATAACCCATGGATGAAGCTTATGGGAATCGTCCACAAAGAAAGAAGACATATTGATAGTATGCACAGTCAAAGTGGATCTAACGAAAGAACATTAAATCAGTAAGTAATACTAGGAAAGAAGCCCATAAAATACAATAAGGTTTTTTGTATGATGGGCTGGCGTGAGTTTTTCTGAAAATCTTGCGCATTCGAAAATATTTTGTAAAATCTTTAGAAAATTGGTTAGGAAATTATTTGCAGAAAAATTGTATTTTTATTGACCTTGAAATCTTAAAACTTCAATACGTTGTTTAAAATCTTATATTTTAAACATCCCTTAAATTGTCCGTAATCTATGTTTTTTGAACGTACGAATATTGTGTTCTGAATAACATGTGCTTCTTTTATTACATTTTTGATCTGAAACATTTGTAAAAATTTAAGCGACAGAAATTTTTGGTGGTTTAAAGTTTTATAAAAAGATATATCTATTGAAAATCTTATATAAGATTACATTTGATATATATAATATTGATATAAAATGATCTATAGCATGAAAAGGGTGTGTTTTTGATGTCGGGACGTAATTTTTTAGGTCCATTTTCTTCCATGCTGTATTCTATTTATCATAAGCTGCATTGAAGTTTTTCTTTATCGGTTATTCGATTTTTATTATTTTTGCTCGCGAAATGGCAATAATGCAAAAGTCTGGGAAACATCACTCATTATGTATAATTTCTATTTTTAATTTCTAAATGATGTTGAATTTCCCTCGCCTAAGCTTATCAATTTTGAATCTTTATTGACTATGTCTCCGTTTACGCTTCTCCAAATCTTTACTTACATAATTGTAAGCACAAATTATTGTTAAACTACCATTGGTGAACTTATAGCCATCGTTTTCACAAAATGTACAAAATTTGACAATCTTAGATTTGTAATAAAATTCAGGTTAAAATTATTTGAACCTTATTTTTTTCTCATTTTGCGCGGTCGAATTTGATTTTCATGATAATTTAGGAAGCACTCGATAAGATTATGTTGAAACTCTTTCTTCACATATTTCAATGCGAGGGTGACTTCGAGTTCCAAGAATTCGTAAATAAAAGGAGTTATATGCGCTCTATGCAAAAATTTTGGAAGCGTTTTTTCTAACGCCCTTCCTCATTCCAGTCTCTCTACTCGAGCCGAGCAAAGCTACCGCGAAACTAATTGAGAATAGATGAGCAACTCATTAAAGTAAAAGTAAAACTAAAGTGTAACTCGTACTTAAATATTATATTTTACTGTTAAAACTCAGTGCCTTTTTGAAAAGGTGGAGTTGAGGTGACAACTGAAGCGTTTTTAGAAACGACGTGAGCTGAAGAGATTATGGGAAGATCCAGGTTTAGAATTTTGTGTCACATCAAATGTATTTCTGTCTCGTATGATATTTCGCGAATGAAACGTTGTATTGATGTCATTGAAAGGTCAATCGGAGAGCGTTAATATTTTAATTATTTTATTGAATATTTGATCAGTTTGATGCAGTTTGTTAATTACAGTAGCAACTCATGATAGGCAACTAATTAATATCTGCCTACCTGCCTAGCTTCGACGTTTTGCCTTTATCATGTTTAATTTTTTTGGGAAATATGCTTGATTCTTGTAGCAGTTAAGATACGCATATAACGCATATATAAGTAATCAATTTGAAAAATATATAATTTGAGAAGAATAAAAAACATTGTTAAGAAATCTAGATATATATTACTGTATAAAGTTAGTTTTTCGAAAAATATGAAGTTATTTTAGCTTCGTTCTATTTTTTTGCTCTCATTTTCTCTAATTGCTGAATGCTTAATTGTTTATAAAATTAAAGTTTCACTTAGTGTATAAGAATTTTCTTCAGAACATCTGAAATGCTGAAAATTATGCCTTGCGCCGGAGGTCTGCAACAAAGTCCTTCGGGCTGAACACTGACACGGGCTGCAGAAAGATGAATTCTTCCGGAGTGCGAAGAGAAGTACCAAAGACCATCTCGGCTGCTGAAGCTTGTGAATCCTCCTTGAAGGTAGTTCGCATACCGAGAAGCACGGTTGGCAGCACGGAACCTCTGGCGCGCTGCTGAAAGCTGCATGAAGCGTGGCTCTTAGAGAGGTCTTGAAGGTGCGGTGCATTCGCCCGACCATCCCGTTCAACGTGGGATGATATGGTGTGGTGTGGACCACAGTATAGGTAGAACCAGTAGGTAATATCATGGTATAAAGACTAACGAAGGTAACCTCACTAGAAAATCGTCATCCTATTTCGCTCGCACATCTGACTCAATTTGCGTCACGTATTCACTGAAATTAAGGCTACCAAAGTAAAAAATCGTAGACGGCGCGTATGGCAGCCTAAAATATAACGACATTTCACATTTGAATCTGGCGTTGCAAAAACGTCACATATTCAAATTTAGCAAATTGTCAGGTGACAAAAACGGATGTTTACTGTAATCAATATTATAGCTTAGGAAACAAACAAATATTCTCTGAAGAATATTCAAATGGCACATTATTTATCATTTTCTTCCAATACGTGTCAATCCACCCAACAGGAAAATCACATCTTGGATGCCGCAAAGTGTTGCTTAAATTTCTACTGGGCAAAATGTCATGATTGTCTGAATCATATGACGTCACGGCAGCTTCGGAAGAGACTACCTATTTGTCTTTATACCATGGGTAATATAAAGGCACAATATGAAGTACGGCCTGCGGTTCTACGAGACAAAGTCATATGTTTTCCTTCATTTGTCATATGTTTGTTTTCATTTATGATATGTTTGTTGTCATTTATGACAAAATAGCAGCTATCTACTGGTCAGGGCATTGCCACACCTGGTACATATACGCACTTTTCTTGCTACGCGTGAAAAAAAAACCAGAAACTTTGGTTCATTGAATTACAATGGTGAAACGTCTTCGCTGACACAAATTACATTCGATTTTGACATATTGATTTAGAAAAAAAGCCAAAATGACTGAAAATATGTCTCAAGAGTGAAATGAAAGATGAAGTGCACGCAAATGCTTTATCTTCTGCAAGTCTGGCAGTGCTTGGCACTCGTCAATTTTTGCAAGCACATGGCGCCATTTCTTGGAAGGGAATTTCGTATTTGATGATGGCCTTGGTCGGTACTAATTTTAAGTGGAGTGCTGAAAAGGTTATCCATTTTGTAGGTGGCACGAGCGACCGTTGAGGCATTAGTGTCGCGTACAGGCCACAATATAGGTAGACCCAGTATGCAATCAAAGTCTTAAAACACGAAATTTTACGGCACGCATTGTTTGGCTCGGCCAAAAATATTTGAGCGCTACTCGTTTGACGGTCGCACGACCGCCAAGGTGCGAGAGGGAATGGACCGTATCGAATGCTCAGCGACGAAGTGAAAGCGGCAGATACCGTTTGATGTTGCCATTGTGCTCAGTGTAGTAAGCAGCGTGGTCGTCGAGTTTAAAGCGAGGGAGCTTAATACATGCGCTGGCCAGGAGATGAGGGAACTGCTTGGCCTGCGCGTTCAGCATGACGACCAATTTTACTCGTGACAAAGCGTCGGCTACTGGATTCTCTTCTGCAGGAGTGTATACGAGCCGGGTGTCAAATTAGCCGATGAAATCTAGCTGCCTGGCTTGGGGGTGATGCTTTTTCGGAACGCTGCGTCGAGGCGATGACAAGCGGCCAGTGGTCGGTAAATTAGCGACCCTTCAAGATGCGCTGGAAAAACTGAATAGCTGCAAACACTGCGAGAAGCTCGCGATCATACGTCGAGTACTTCTACTCGATCTTCGTCAGTTTTCTGGAGAAGAAGCCTAAGGGTACGCAGGCTTGGTCCGGTTGTAGTTGCTCCAGTGCTAAACCGATGGCTGTATTGGAAGCGTCTGTGCGCAAGGCCAGAGTCTGGGTTGATGAGAAGTAGGCACAGATAGTGGCGGCAGCAATGCTCTGCCTTCATCTCGCAAACGCTTCATCAGTACCTGATGTCCAGGTTAGCTTAGTTTGCTTCCTGGTGTGACTCTTGAGTATCTCTGAAAGCGGTGCTTCAAGCTCGGCGGCATGTGGCATGCATCCTCTGAGCATGCCGAGAAAGCGTCTGAGCTGTGAAGAATCTGCTGGCCGCGTGAAGTTGGTGATAGCTTGAGTGCTGAAGGCAAGTGGCCCGAAACCTGACTCGTTGCCTAGGTAGCCGGCGAAGATGATCTCTAAGAGGCCGACCTGGCATTGGGTCCAATTTGCCTGGAGTTTGGTGGCCTGCAAGATTTCGAGGAGCTGTTCAAGGCAATGTTGATGTTCCTCGTGGTCGTCAGAAACAACGAGAATATCGGTTCGTTAGACGTGAACGAAGGGCAACTTTGTCAACAGATGGTTGAGCGTCCGTTGCATAGTTTGGACTGCATTGGGAAGTCCGAGAGGCATTCCCACGAATTCAATCAACCCAAATGGCGTTGTCACTGTCGTCTTGGGATGGCATCCGGTGCAACGGGGAGCTGGTAGAAGGCCCGTTTAAGATCCACGATCGAGAAAACAGTGCCGCTGGCGTCCTGGAGCAGATCCTCCATGATCGGCATCGGGTACTTGTCAGGTCGGATGCAGGCATTGAGCTGGCGATGGTCCCTCGTGGCGCGCCATTTGTTGCCCTCCTTGGGCACCATGTGGAGAGGGCTGGCCCACTGAGGCGAAGAAGGCCTCATGACGCTGCGCTCGAGCAGATGCTTCAACTTCTATTTCGTGGTCGAGCAAAAACCGGCGATCCAGTCGTAATGATTTGGCGATGCACTGGCAAGTCGGGAATGCAGGCTTCCTCACCTAGTGACAGGGTGGCGCACGAGAATATTTAAATGATTCGTTTATAGAGCTCACTTTCAGGGCCGTCCGGCGTTTTAAGAGCTCTTGAGATTGCTCTGACAGAGTGTAGGTCTGGTACTGGTCCAAGTGCGCAGACAATCGATAAACTAAGTGCGCTGATTGTCTCTGTTTGTAAATAGTAAATTACCCAATTTCTGACATATGGTACATTGCAAAATCATCCCCAATATACTATCGTCGATAGTATTTCTCTAGAAAACTGATGGTTCTGCAATTGCTTTAATTTTCTGGAACAGTAATCTTGAATTTGATTATGTTCAAGTATGCGCCGGCCAGTTTTGTAGAACAATAATTCAGTCAATGCCATCTATAAGTCTATCATTAGTGAACAATTCAAACAATACTAACCTGACGTTCCAAAAATATCTAAAACCTACTTTAACTTAGCTTTTGTTAGTTGGCCATTCATCTCGAATAATTTTTTTCCAGTTTGTTCAATTCAATGTCGTTCAATATTTCTTGAAACAATTAATATTTTTTATTAAAATCATTTTCACGTAATGAGCTTTATCGGCTTTGTCTATCACTAATAAAATAACCTGATGACCGATCAGCAGAGTATAAATTTTTCATGCTGTATAGATTATATTAATAGCGTTTTTGCTTCACCATAATTTCATTCACTGACTTGTTGGAAACGTAATTGACTTTTTACCTTTCATGGTACTCACTGATGTCTTATAATCGCATTTTATTGCCAAGTTTCTCTGGTCATTTCTAGTTTATCTTTAGTGCATTTAAAAAATTTCGTACTTCAAAGAATTTTTATTGAATAATCTATTTCACTGTCTGCATAGGAGGAGAGAAGTGCAAGCGTAAGTACTTGTAATGGATGGTAACTGCTTTCTAATAAATTACAGCATGATACAAATACACTTTTCGTTGTCCAGTATGCTCAGCTTTTCTTCACATATAGTTCCAATAGTCAGTCAATAGGGAGCTCTAGCAGTAGTAAGACACACACTTTCATGCAATTTTGCTCGAGGTCCAATCAAAAAAAGCTGTAATCTACATGCTGAAAGTGTGGCAGTAAGCAATCTTAAATATGCTGGAAGTATATTTGAAGCGACAGCTAAACCATGCGAAAGTGTACTACTAGACCAAAACCAAAGTGTTTCACTAAATTGAAAGCTGTAGGAGTGAAAAGTGTTTCGCAAGTAGCAAGCCACACACTATCTTGCAATTTACCTCGGCGTCCGAAAGGCACGGGCTGTGCCCCTACACACGCTTTAAGTGGGTTAGTTCAGAGAGCTGGAGAAGCCTAAAGTGTATCAGTTGATGGATAGCATTTTGTATGGAGATCCGGTTTTGACTATGGCTGCCCGGCTGTTTGCAAGTTTGCGAGCGTGCAATCGATCTTGAACTGGATTTTTGCTAGCGCCGTTTGGCTGAGAGCTGGTTGCATACGGGAAAAAATGTTTTGATATGGGGTTTCATGTGACAGGTGAAGAGTCCAAGTGTTGTGTTTGAATAGAGATGAGTATAGTTCTAGCAAGATCACGGGTACCAAAGATGCAAGAGACTTGTTGTCATAAGCAAAAGCACATGCTCGTGAAAATACCGGTTTGTTTCGAGTCGACGGCAAAGAAACACCAAGATCGCGTCTTTTGCTTGTGAAAAATGACAACTTTGCTGGAGATGTTTTGGATGGGTTTTGGCTGGATGTGGGTGCATCGTAGAACTTAGGTTGGATATATTGCACAAAGTGAAATATGTTTCTTGTTTCTTGTTGGATGAAACGATCGCGGTAGCATGTGTGATAGCTTTGTGTTTTTTTTTTGGAAAGACGAATGATTGGAAAAGTCACAATGGTAGAGAGTTGTCTGCAAAATGCAATACCTGCTTAATTAGGCTAATAATGATGATTAGAAGAGCGGAATTCATGAAAATTAATTGTTTTTTTTATTAACGAAAGAACGTACATTCGTCTTTTTCTATTTTGAGAATTAACATAGTAAAGATCTGAATGAAACCTTACTCTAACAAAAGCATCAAATTGTCAATTACTATGTTTGCTACTCCTTTAATCATATTCATAGATGTGAAACGAGCACGTTTATAATAAGCAGATGACATCATAGAGTTTGACTAATTCGATCACCAAAAGCGGTATCAGAAATGTCAGCAAAACAATTTTCAGCAAAGTAGAAAAAAATGATATGTGGTATTTCTGTGTGTTCTTAAGTGATTTTACACAAATGTCTTTACCGCTAGCAAACATACAATCTGGAGATAAGCTTAAATGTTCTACCTCAACATTAGATGGTGTAGTGGGAGCACTCATTACCAGTGAGCAAAAGAAATACTTGACGTATTCCATCAAGTTGGTGTAAAAGAAACCACTTTTCACAAAATTAAGTACTTTTCTCTCCTCAAGATATAGATTCTCCAATGTCTTTAGACGGTTTTCTTTTTGCCATGTCAACACATTACAGAACATCTTTTATATCAATCCAGGAATTATGAGATGGTGGAAATCCAGCCATTTTAAACAAAACGGGAAATTCTGTACGTTTTAAAATCCTCTCCGCAAGATAAACATCGAGATGTTTGACCTTTTTCAACCCTGTCTCATAAAAACCTCCTTCGATGATATAAGCTTGATAATATTCAAGCAAGTACGTACGTGGTTCTGTTTTCCTTACTTCCTTCACCTTAAATATGTTTGTTGATCAGTTCGGGGTGTAGCCGTTTTAAAAGACATATTTGTGCTTGCTTATGCGAACATGATTACCGATCTTATATTAAGGTTTAGAAGTGACTCTCAGCTGCTTATATACTTTTGACAGTAGGTGAACTTCATTTGATGAGTTAACACGGCCAGGGTCCATAATAATGGTGCGATGTTTGTTGTACTGTATTTATTCACCGATTTACTGAGAAGACTGAGCCAATAATAATTTCCGTTCATGCTGCAATTTATCCACATTTTACTCTTCAGAGTGCGATGAAATCTGTACTGAATGGAGAATAATGTTTTATTTAAAAGTATTTCATCATCTGACGAAATATTTTATTAAAAAATTCTGTAGATTTCTGGGTATACGCCTTGGTCTAAAAACTGTTTCCATAGCCTTAGTCACATTATTAGAATTTTTATTTTTGACGCGTAGAGCTCAAGCGTACCTGTAAAATGTATCAAATATTGCCAATAAAAATTTTTACCCGCGATTTTCAGACGAATAAGCCGTCATATCAATCAGATCTGCCTGCCAAAGATCGTCAATACCTCTTAAAGCAACAAGTTGACGTTTCAAGTTTTTTTTCGTGCGGATCTATGAAGTTCATCTACAATGTGTCTTCTTCTCATCTTGAAAAATGTATAAATAAAAGTTCTGTAATAGCTTTTATAAGAAGTGCGTCTTTTCCAAACACAAAAATTTGCTGCGCTTTAATCATCCTTTAAAGATGATGGTATCTGGACCGTCCGGTGGTGGAAAGACGACATTTATAGAAAATCTTCTTAGAAACGGTTCGATGATAAGATCGCAAGTAAACAAATCTGCCAAGAAGCATGCAGTTCCCACACATATGCCCTATAAGAATATAGAATATATGAGCTTTATTCCAGTGGAACTTCCAAACAGTACGAATTTACCAGTGATGATTATACTGGACGACATGATGTTAAATGCATTTTCAAGGTATCTGAATTGTTTAGAAAAAGATCCTGTCATCGTAACCTTTCTGTCATTCCGGTGACTCAGAATGTTTTTCATTAAGGAGAATTTTGCCGAAATATTTCGCTAAACTGTAAGTATCTTGTATGCTTTAAGAACCAACGAGATAAGAGTCAATTTCAACATCTCGCTAAACAGATGTATCCTGAAAACAGTGCGGAGCTAACGAAAATACATGAAGAAATAACTCAACAACCTCATAGCTATTTGTTCATAAAAGTAACAAAGGATATAAATGATACCTTACAAGTTTGCACCGACATATTTAATACCAAATTTTTAACGTGTTATTGTTCATCATATAGTTTAAAGGAAGACAATTGTGTAACGAATGAAACGATTGAAGGAGAACAAACATATGCTGAATGTTCTTGGAAATGCAGTTCCGTGTTTAAGAAAGGCTATACTGAAAACAGCCGTTCGTGAAGTAATCAAAACTCTGTGTGAAATCACATACAATACATTAAGGGGTAAACACAAGACGAACAAAAAAACAGTTATGGAAATGTATGCTGAAAATCTTTCTTTGTAAGGTCAAAGGGCAGGTCAAAAATATAAAAATCTGCACGATAACACCACTCAGACGAGGTGTGTTCTTAAAAGTAAGAAACCCACGCAAATTTCACCTGTACGGGTGGAAGAGATATTTGAATCTGTAAATGAAAGAATACCACTTAAGCAGGAATTACATCATGCTTTTAAGCGACGTTCATCAGCAAGTGGGGTGGGGAAAAGTCTTAAACCAGCTTCCAAAATAAGCAAAAGTAAAACCGATTCATATGATGAGTCTGATAAGGATTATATGATAATAGCCGCTGATGATGGGATAACACAGTATACAATTTCAGAAGATATGAGTATTTATGAACTGGATGATGTCTTCAATAACTTAGATGAAGTGGATGAGAAAGGTAATGTACTGTCGGATTTACATTTTTGACATGAAGTTGCACAAAAACCTGATAAACAACATTCTGAATTTTCTCCCATGTTTAGCGCTTCGAACGATTGCTTGATATTTTTACTATTCCTTTCCATTAAAACGCTATATTTTTTTTTATTTTTTCCATATGTATATTTCGGGAGTAAGTTGCTCCCTTCTTCAGTGGTGATTATTTTCTAAGAATACAAGGCCCTTGTTTGAAATTTTATAATGTTAACATTTAGTTTCTACCTGGTTCTAATTATATCTCCTTTTATAAAATTATCCCTAGTCTGTGTGCTCATACTAATCCCTTATGCCTTTAATTAAGTGTAAACCTTATTTAATTAAATCTAATAGATTAGAGTGACCATTTCCGATGTCTTCGCTGAGCCTCGTTTCTGCTGGCTGCCTCATAATCCACAATGTTTCTAGGGTATCTAGCTTCCTTATACTCCTTGTCTCCTTCACGACTGTCACATCTGCCCATTCTATATCGTGCCCTTCGCAAATATGTTTGGCTACCGATGACTTAAGCTTACTCGTATCTCCTCGTCTCCTTGCTGCCTGTGCTTCTTTAGTGTGCTCTTCGAATCTGATCTTAACCGTTCGTTTCGTTTGTCCTATGTATACCTTTTCACAAGATTTGCATTTAATTTTGTAGATACCGCTCTTCTCTTCCATTTTCTTCTTGTCTTTAACATTTTTCAAAATTGTTTTTAGCTGGAACTGCACGCTGCTTGGGACCAGCTGAATGTTGACTTTCTTTAATATTTTGCTGAGATCTCCAGTCAGGTTCGAATTTGTAACGGCTGCTCTTTGTTGTTCGCTCTGTTGTTGCCTTCTCGTTTGGTAGTATAGTGTCGTGAAGCTATCTCGTTTTTTCCTAATTTCGATTTTCTTTTTCATATTTAGAGCCATCTGTTCCTCATAGGCATTTTTTCTTGCGGTGTCCAAAATATATTTCTCCTCTTTTTTCCGGTTTCCTTCACTCATAGGTACAGACAGCATCCTATGTATCCACGCTCGGAACGATGATACTTTTTGCGAGTATGCATGGTTTGATGTGTTCGGTACTGTCC
Organism: Oxycera nigricornis; assembly: GCA_963942545.1. Classification (NCBI taxonomy): domain Eukaryota; kingdom Metazoa; phylum Arthropoda; class Insecta; order Diptera; family Stratiomyidae; genus Oxycera; species Oxycera nigricornis. Next base: position 43,093,647 of record OZ012659.1, read on the forward strand.
TCTGGGTGCTCGTCGGTTTTCGATAGATATCCATTTCCAGGTTGCCATGGATAGAAGGAGGAGAAATATATTTTGGACATACTATAAGGTAATATCATTCGTAAGAACCCTTTATACAGGGTGACTTTGCATGATTCTTTTTTTTTTCAATTTAATTTTTTTTTTGTCGTCATTTAAAACTTTTTTGCTATCTTTTCTACCAGAACTGAAAAGAAATTTTATAAACAATTTTTTACTGTGTTGTGCAAATCAGGTGAAAAATTTATTTTTTATGAGAAAATCCTAATTTTTCGCAATTTTTTTTATTAAATTGTAAAACTGCTCCAACGGTTTCTTTTCAAATTTGAAAACATTACAAAAATGTAAATACACATCGATTGTCGCCTTTATGATGCAAATGTTATCTTTGGTTCGCGAGATATAGTGAATGACTAAAATCACCTTGAAGGCCATGATGACTTTAAATGTGTTTTTTTGATTTTTCGACAAAAATTTGTGCTGATTTTTTTACAAAAACTGTTTGGAGTATATTAATTTTAAAAACACTGATTACTCCGTTTTGCAAATCAGGCGAAAAATTTATTGTTTATGAAAAAAAAATTGCACTTTTTTTAATAAAAATAAAAAACGACTGCACCGATTTTTTTAAATTTATTAAAATTACACGAGTATTAATACGTGTTAAATATACTGGGAAGTTGACAATCTATATTGAGACCCTCTCGTCTAAACCCTTCTCAATGTGAAGCTGACTTTCATATAAGAAAACCCATACGACAAAGTGAACGGTTAAGGTTGAGAAACGAGCGTAGTTCCAGCGTGCCAAACTTGAATTAGGATAGTATTTTAAAATTCCTGTAAACATAATAGAAGGTGAGTTCTACATATGTCTCTTGAGTAACAGTTCTTTAGGTAGCGTGCATTTGAAATGGAACAATGCAGCCTTCCGCAGGATCTGCTATGCCAAAGATAAAAACGACAGCAACATTTCAACTTTGTTATATTGTTTTTTTAGCAGTGAAACCCGAATGGTACACCTCTTATTTGAATGATATTGAAAATAAAATCTATAAAAACATTGAGGATGATAGAGATTTTAATAAGACTGCCGATTAAGGTGAGTTAAATAACGTGGGCGAGTTTTGTTTACATGTTTATGAAGGACGAAAGGATGCTGATAAAATTTATTTGAATAAGGACACAAAAATTCGTTATGCTTCGAGACGTCATTGATCATATAATAGGGAAAGGGAGAATAAAGGAGAAGAAGGGAAGAAAAATCATACAGAACTGCTGAAAATGATTGATGCATACATACACTCCGTGCAAAGTATAAGAATGGAACGAGAAAAGGAGGCAGGAATTAAACACACCTTATATACATATAACATTAAAGATCATGGAGTGAAACTTAAGGTCGAGCTTTCGAAAGCATCCCCAAATTAACCTCAATGATTGTATTGCATTGTTACTAACTAGGAGAGACTCCGACTTTGTAGTCTTAAATTTGGATGAAATTTGGCATACAAGTAGAAGACGTCAAGGATATTCGATCCTTAAAATACTAGACCGCAACAATCCCGCCATTTTGAGAAAACACCCCTAAAGTTTTTAGCGTCGCTAATCCATTAGTAAGTTTTTACATCTGACAGAAGCGGCACGGTGTAGGTAGCAGCGCTACTAGCTGGCGATCTAGAGGTCGTGTGTTCGATCCCCGGTCGGGGTATTTTTTTTTGAATAATTGTCATCGTCGCGTGTTCGATCACCGGTGAGTATTGTTTTTTTGAATAATTGTGGATTTAATTAGTTTAAGGTAAATCAGTAATGTTCAATTACATTTACATTTATTTGTAGAAATCAGCAAATTATTCCATCATTTATATATGTACATTATACTATAAACTCGTTGTTGAACGGTTGGATAATGAAAAACGGTTGTACGGGGTGTTTTCTCAAAATGGCGGGATTGTTGCGGTCTAGTATTTTAAGGATCGAATATCCTTGACGTCTTCTACCTGTATGCCAAATTTCATCCAAATCTGAGACTACAAAGTCGGAGTCTCTCTTAGTAAGTAAGATAGAATCCGATGAAGATGAGCTTTTAAAAAGCGAATCTCCAAGCGAAAACAAATTTTCAATAAAGTTAGCTATGGGGTTCAACAGGCGATAGCTTGCGTGGCTAAAGAGTCCGGTGGTGAGATATTACCAGGTGAGTGGGCGAAACAAGGTTCAGATCAAATTTTTAATATGACATACAGAAAAAAATGATGGAGGTGTGGATGTTACTCAATTTCCAATTGAATTGCCAACAACTGACGACCGCATCAATAAACAGACCGACGTCTGTTTATTGATGCGGTCCTTAAAACACCTGTCGAAAAGCGGGATCCGTGATCGATTAACGCTACAATAAAGGATTCGTTTGATAAGTCAATGGTTATGGAAATACAAAGCAGCTGAAAAACTCCGTTAATGCGTTGGAGAATAGAGCACGACGTGAAGTAGGGACGGGAAATTTTGAAGGATCTAACAAAACCGCTTTAATACAAATTTCGCAGATATTATCAAACCAAGAATAATGGGCAATAAGTTGAAAAGAAATCACCGAATAATACCATTAAACACTTATGACAATCTGTTCAGATTTCATCACGTGGATTATTGTGTGGTAGAAAAAACCTGTATCGAAAGCATCTCCATCAAAACTGCAGACCATCATGGGGAACTGGTTAATTTCGAACCAAGCTTTACACCCACCAATTAAATTAAATGGCTTTCGGTGGGCGTCCAAGTGAATTAAATGAAGCGTTTATTAAAATATCTACACTAGTGGAGAAAAGCAATGTGGTCGACCTGATGGGGACAATGCACTGCGATATACTTAATCAAGAAAAACCGTTGTTAAATGGTTTCAACTTGCGCTTAACACTCTCTTTGCAAAAATCTGAATTTGATCTTTGTTCAAAGGAGGGTGACTTTAACTCCGGCATCAAAATTTTGGAGGTGTCACTGCATATGAACCATTAACCAGTCAGCCCATATATATTACTGGCTCAAGAAACTGTTATTCAACTTTCTTTGTATACCCTCAAAAACGTGTAAAAGTAAAAACCTACACGCAACCCGCCAACATATTAACACTTCCACTTGATAATGTGGTTAAAGGACAATTGCCGAATCTGTTGGTTTTTGGCATGGTTGATAGTGATTGCTACTCAGGCAAACGCACAAAAAATCCATACAATTTTAAACATAAAAGCAAAACGCATTTCAACTTATCGGTATATGGCGTACAAGTTTCAAATCAGCCTATGGAATTCGATTTTTCTAAACAAAACCCTATCAGCACTAGGGGTTGTCTCACTCTTTTCAAGGGTACGGGTATCAACTATTTCGATAAAGGTCATCAGATATCCAAATAATTCTTCGATGTTGGCTGCTTTCTCTTAGTATTTGATTTGACTGCAAGCGTCTCGATGAGAATCTTATCAGATCTTTGAGAAAGTTTCCAATAGAACGAGGAATCGACAAATGAATTTTTACAAAGCTACGTGACATCACATACTAAGGTTTAAAATCTTGAAAACACATTGTTGAAAGAACAGGAATGAACACATTACAGAACAGCAACACGTTAACATGTAATATTATAACACAAAGGATTTTTCAGGGTGTATATCCATGTGATCATTACCGCGTCATAGCCAACAAAGGTCCGTCTCAAAAGAGTGGCACTCATTGGGTAGCATTCTATTTTCCTAAAAAAAAAACCCACTTTGACTTTGAATTGAATTGTTAATCTATACCGGCAAATCTATAAACCAAGTTTACTACAAAATGCTGGGGCCCACTGCATTCAATCCTTCATAAGACAAATTGAAGGTATGAAGGCAAAGGGCTAACAGACAGACCAGCGTAGTAGTTCTGATTCAAATACCGGAAAAAGTAAAGTGAATTCAAACGTAAGTAAAAAGCTAGTGAAGAAGAAGCCGACCAAAATGTACATAAATACATTGAAGACGAAGCAGAAGTCATTTTCTTTACCTACATAACCCGGTGGAAGTCATGCTGATAAAACAGCTGTTCGTAGAATCACAATACATAAACAAATCCAGAAACAAGCCGCGAGTTGCGACTCTTGAGGTTGACCCTGTCAACTTCCCAGTAATATCTGCATAAATATTAAAAACATTCAACACGAAAATATTTATGTAAATAATAATACTTTAAGTAAGAATAATGAGTGCGACTCATAACAGTAACTGATATGAGTAAATATTCATCATTTCATCTACTGTAGCGTCCATTGATTACGTAAGGCTTTTGATGGATGGGGGATGGATTGGTTTGGTTTAATATTTACGCAGATCAATTGGAGGCGGCAGGCTACAAAGCCTTATTGATGTTATTTGTTATTTTTATATCGATGCTTCAAAAAAGCGCTAGAAAAAATGAACGCAGTTTTTGTTACGGTCATTTTGAATAGGTGCGATCAAAATTGCCATCACTTCGGCATAATCACTGAATTTGTCCTCTTTGCACGGTTTTAAATCAATGAGACCAATAATTGTTTTTATTTTCTGTTGGTCTTGAGAAACATTGAAATGCAGTCAAAAATAGGTTCGACTGCATGTAAAAAGTAAAATGTTTCACACACAATGAGTAGGGTAGGGCGGGGCTAGTTGAGCATAGGGGCAAGTTGGGCAATCGAAATATCTTGCAAACTATTCATCGTACGCATAGGCATCGTATGGTGGAAAGAAGAGGTCGCGGGAGGGGTAACCACCGCGCGATCGCTAGTGGCGGTTCGACGAACGAGTGAAGCGCCCGTGCGTTTTGTTTATTTTGTGACCAAAAATTAAAAACGTCCTTTATCACAAGTTTTCGTCCACACATACAAATTTGATTGAAAGTTTGTTGATTTTCAAAGTTTTTTTTATTAAAAATAAAACACTGCGAAAACTTTTCAAAAGCTGCTCAAATTATGCAAATAATATAAATTTTTGATTGACTTTACAACCAAAGTCTTAAGAATAAAATATATAAGGGACTAGCAGACCCCGCTGCACTTCGTTGCAACCAACCGAAAAAAAGATATGAAATATTCTAGATTTTTTTAATAAAATGAATGCATTGTATTTCAAAATTATTAATGTCATTCCAAAACATTTGAATATACAATATTTTTCATTTGCCCATTTGAAGCGAGCACACACAAACAATTTGGAGTTCCAACTCTTGAGCAGGCCACATACAGCTGTCCATGTGAAAAGCACGGCTCCTCCAAATTTAATCCGCATATTTGAAGCGTTTGTCCTTGCGACTTATTGGTTGACATGGCAAATGATAGACGCACTGGGAATTGCAAACGCTTAAGTTCAAATGGCATGTCTGTTGGAATCATTGGAATACGTGATATGAGCACAATTTCATCTTTCTCTGTTCCGGTCAATATTGTGGCTTCAATTAAATTCAGCATCAATTTTTTTACTGGCAATCTTGTGCCATTGCACAGCTTTGGTGCATTTAAATTCCACAGTTAAATAATTGATGAGCCAACCTTTAAATTCAAACAATGCGGTGGCATACCAGGTGGTTCCAATGAATTCAAAAATTCAATTGGATAATTCACTGCATCATCCGCATTCATTGCGCTATCCACAGATTTATATGATGTCACTATATCTGGCAATTTCTCTTGAATCTGGTAATTGATTACATTGACGTGTACATTTTTTGGTGCCAGTATGGCGCGTTCTTTCAACCAATTGTGATTCCTGAATTTCGAACTATATTTGAAAACACACTTTCAATCAACTCTTCTGTTGATTGGAGAATGGTACAAAAATTGGTCGGCAATGTGATCAATCCATTTGTATTATCGACCCGAACTTTTCCATCTCCAATATCTAACAATTGCTTCGAGAACCGACCTGCAGATTGGTCGTTGTGCAATTGAACGCGCATATTTCTGTTCAATGTCAATTTTTTGCACATGTCGCCACAGAAGAAAAGACTTTAAACATGCGTTGATCTCATCCGCCGGTGTTGATCTTGATTGATTGATTTCCTAATTCTGACGTAGATCTTGCATTGTACGGTGTAATGCTTCCAGCGATTTTTTCTGCATCATTGTACATTCATCGGATAAAATAATTGGTGCTTGTTGCAAAACTTTTGCCATCGCAGAATTTCTTGAAATATTGCACGTGGGATGTTCAATCACCTGTTAATTTGAGAATAATTAAATGTTAATTAATATCGATTAAATTTTAAAATGATCATTGAATAAATATAAGCACACCTGCACATTCAACGGAAATTTTATTGCAGAGGGCGCTGTTCGTTCACCATCCAATAGAGCAGCAGCGATGATTCCCGACGAAGCAAGAGGCAATGAAATTTTTCGTTGCGATCGAATGGCTGCAAAAATCAGTGATATCACAAATGTTTTTCTCGTACCACCAGCCGCATCCAAAAAATATAATCCACCGATTTCATTTTGTACAGCATGCATGATGGTCTCATAGACATGTTTTTGATGTCCATTTAATTTGGGAACATTCAAATTCACAAATGTTTGCTATTCATTGGGATCATACTGTTGTTCACGTTGCAATTCTCGATCAAATAAATCATGGATTGGACGATTGGGTGGTGAAAAAACTAACTGCACTAATGCTTTATTTGCAATCGTAAGGCACATATCTTCAATCTTTATCAATGCCTCATTATGCATTTCCAAAGAAATCAGCAAATCAGCGTTTCTTGTGTGATGGCGCTTTCGAATCAAATAGTCTTCTGCTATAAAATCTTTGATTTTATTCCACAATTCAAGTGGATTTGATGGAAAACATGTTGATATGATTATGGCATATAACATACGTATTTGATGTGGAGAAGAAGCAATCGATGCATCGTGAAGCGTTAAGTCCCAATGCGCATCATTTTCAAGCAAACCTAATTGCTCGCATGCTTCACTATACGTCACACATAAATGACCATTTACTCTTCGCAAATGTTGAAACGAACGTGGTTCAACAACATTTACTAACAACAACCGCAAATAATAACATTCTGCATTGTTTGGATGAACTGTGTATAATCTTCCCATGGTATCTGCAGATAAAACACCCGGATAGTCATCAACAGGTGTTCCTTGTTTACGTCGTTGCCATTTCTTTGCAGTCGAAGTGAAATAATGCATTACATCTGAATACAGCATCGTTCTGGCAAATTCATCGCTTTCGCACAATTGAAAATAAGCAATTAATGTTGTTGCTGGTGACTGCGCTGTTCTCTGCTGTACATTTGCATCGGTAAAATACACACGCTGGCCATTTTCAAGATGTACAGCCAAATGAATAACAGCAGGAAATCGCTCATGCATTGGAAATGAATAAATTCTTTAAAGAACTTCATTAGTGCTAATGTAGCGCCCCATTTGATATTCAGCAATTTCAAAAGGACGAAATTGAACGGCGAATTGGTCTAGCCAATAAAATATATTTTTCAGTCCTCTCGGTGATTAAAAGTAACAAAGTGCACCGAAAAAATAAGCAGCGCGTCTATAAAACGATCATCCGTCCTGTATTGATTTACGGATGTGAAACATGGACTTTGACTCAAGCCTCAGAAAAAAGGATTGACGTCTTCGAACGCCGCATTTTGAGACGTATTCTGGGGCCCGTGAAGGACGGACCGGACTGGCGAATCCGCTACAACCATGAGTTGTACGCTCTTCATGACGAGCCACCGGTATCGATTCTGACGAAACTGCTACGACTTCAGTGGGCTGGCCATGTGGAGCGTATGGATGACAGGCGAATTCCCAAGCGCTCCATCAAAAGCCGAGCAACAGGAAGCCGCCCACTAGGAAAACCACGCAAACGATGGGAGGATTGACAACGACAGCGAATCCTTGCTGGGATTCGCTAATTGGAGGACGCGGTCGCTGGACCGAGACAGTTGGAGGCAGTGTCTTCGGGAGGCCAAGGCTCGATTTGGGCTGGTGCGCCATTGATGATGAATTTCATGGTTGCTTTAGTCACCAGCTACTCCAAAAACCACCATATCACATTCACTGCCAAATGAATGTGTGTATGTATAAGTTTGTGTATTAGGTTGGATCGATTTTTTTCGTTTGGTCGCACCGAAATTTAAACTTTTTTTCCTAATGTTGAATTTTTTCTAGAAAAAAATCATAACTAGAGAATGGCTGGACCGATTTTGGATTTCAAAATCAACTAACCATTATCACTCCTCCTTGCACCTTTCCTTAGAAAAATTATGGCAATCAGTTGAGTCGTTCTCGAGTTATGGAGTGACAATCAAAATGTACACTTCTTCTTATATTTATAGATTATCATTCGTATGAACCCTTTTTACATGATAACTTTGAAGGATTTTTTATTTTATTTTCAGAATCATGGGGGAAAATTGCTGGTTTCTCATCAAAAGCTGATAGGAATGCACACATTTTATGAACATTCATCACTGAACCGTGCAAATTAGGTTGAAAATTTATTTTTTGTGAGAAAAACCCTAATTTTTCGCATTTACCTTTATTAAATTAAAAAAAAACGAGGAAATGATTTTTTATAGACATCACAAAAATGTGAATAACGTCGATTGACACATTAATGATGCAATTATAGTAGTTGGTTCGTGAGATATGGTGAATGATAAAGATAACCTTGAAAATCATGATAAATTTTAATATTTTTAACTTCCCAGTATATGGGAAGTTCTTGTAATCGCCTCGAAAATCGAAATTGAAATTTTCACCTTTTCTTTACGTTTTGAGGTCTATAGAGTATAAATAAAGTGTTTTTACAAAGAAGTATGTATATGTGTGTGTGTGTGTATGTACGTACGTATGTACGTACGTATGTACGTACGTATGTACGTACGTATGTGCGTTCGCGGGCAGTCTTTCTACGAGCATAACTCACGTAAACAAAGTTGTATCGACTTCGTTAAGGTGTCAATCGAAGCGTCTTTGCAATCTTAAGAGCTGATTAGTTTTGGGACACTTCGGTCGGGGGGGTTTGCTGTTTTCACCCCTTGAAGGTCAACCATGTTATGCGCTATATCTCACGAACCAAACATGCGATTTTTATTATTCAGGTGGCAATCAACGCTTAATAACATTTACGTGATTCTGTCAAATTTTTAAAAAAATCGTTAAAGTGTTTTTTTTATTTTTTGAAAAAAAGTGCAAAAAATTGGTTTTTTTTTTCAAAAACATCAAATTTTCAACTTGATTTTCAACACGCAGTAATAAATGTTTATATAATTTATATACTCCAAACAATTTTTGTAAAAAAACCACCAAAATTTTTTACTCGTGATTACAAAAAAAATCAAATAAAAAATCATTAATAGTCATCGTGATCTTCAAGGTCATTTGTGTATTGCATTATATCTCGCCAACCAAAAATACGATTTGCATAATTTAGGTGTCAATGAACGTGTATTAATATTTGTGTGAATCTATCAAATTTTGGAAAAAATCGTTTGAGCTGTTTTTTAATTTAAAAAAAAAATGCCAAAAATTGGGTTTTTTTCATAAAAAATAAATTTTTAATCTGATTTGCGAAATATAGTAATCAATTTTTGCAAAATTTATATACTTCAAACAATGTTTATAGAAACACAATCAAAACTTTTTCTCATGATAACGTAAAAAAATAAATAAAAAATAAAAAATCATTAAAAGTCATCATGGTTTTTAAGGTCATTTTTATCATTCACTATATCTCACGAACCACATATAATATTTGCATCATTATGGTGTCAATTGACGTGTATGAATATCTTTGTGAAGTTTTTAACATGATTAAAATTCGTTTCAGCCGTTTTTTGAATTTAATAAAAGAAAATGCGAAAAATATGTTTTTTTTTTCATAAAAAATATTTTTTAACCTGATTTGCACAGCACAGTGATATCAGTTTATAAAATTTATACATTCTTATCAGTTTTTGAAGAGAAACCGGCAAAATTTTCTTCCATGATTATTTAAAAATCTAAATTAAAAATAAAAAATCATTCAAAGTTACCATGTAAAAAGGGTTCATACGAATGCTATTACTTTATATCTATTATTCTAAAAAAAATGTTGTAAGTTCAATCAAAGTTTTAAAATATTTGCATAATTTGAGCAGATTTTTAAGAGTTTTTGTAGTCTTTTAATTAAAAAAACTGCTTGAATTTTGAAAACCAGCAAAATTTCAATCAAATTTGCATTTGCGGTAATCAACGTTTTGAATAGTAAAATGTTTTGTAGTCAATACTTTGCAAGATCATATGCTTTGAAAAGCTTTCATCGAATAAAAAATTGTAGTTTTTAGTAGATTCATTCTTTAGTAATCGTAAGATTTCAATAATCATCATCATCTGTAATACATTTTACTTTTTACATGCAATTGAACCTTTTTTTGACTGCATGTACAAAATTTTTCAAGACCAAAAAAGCCGCCAACAATTGATCCGCGTGAATATTCAATCTGTCCTCGTCGACCAAAAACCTTACGTAATCAATGGACCCTTCCGTAGACGATATGATTCATATTAACTCATTCCTGTTTCTGCTATGAATACCTCTCATTGTTATTACTTAAAGTAGTAGTATTTTCAAAATTATCATTGTGTTTAATGTTGTTGATGTTTATGTAGATATTACTGGGAAGTTGACCGTGTGGACCTCAAGGGTCGCACCTCGCGGCTTGTTTTATTTTTAATTTAATTTTTACGTAGTTATGAAAAAATCTTTAGCTAATTTTTCTAGAAAAACTGTTTGGAGTATTCAATTTTCTACACATTGATTACTATGTTTTGAAAAGCAGGTTAACATTTATTGTTAATGGAAAAACCATAATTTTTTGCAATTTTTTTAATTAAAATAAAAATTTGATAGAATCGCACAAATGTTAATTTGCGTTATTAACATCTTAAACATGCAAATCATATAGTTAGTTTGCGAGATAAAGCGCATGACATAAATGACTTTCAACGGGTCAAAACAGCAAACTCCTCTCCACCCAAGTGTACCTAAAACTAAGCTCTTACGATTGCAACGAAGCTTCGAATGACACCTCAACGAAGTCGATACAACTTTGTTTACGTGAGCTATGCTCGTATAAAAAAATGTCCACGAACGCACGTACGTACGGACATACGTACACACAAACACAAATATAGCCACACATATACATCTCTCTTTCTAAAAAAATTTTTTTTATATATATACCTTAAAGCGTAAAGAAATGTTGAAATTTCCATTTTCGATTTTCGAAGCGATTACAAGAACTTCCTATACTGAGAAGTGAAACATGTTCAAAATCTCGAGTGCCGTGTGAAATTATCTTGCTAAACTATACTTACTACCTTGATGGATGTCCAAATCGGGAAATCACCCTAGGGTTCGATGTATTACCATTCGAAGCAAAAAAATTTCGGTTTGCACGAACGTTTTATAGCATCAACAACATACGCAAGGTGAACTTGAACGTATGAAGTTTTCAGAAGGTTGAGAAACTAAAGGCAATAACCGCAAACCAAACCAGGTTTTTTCAAAGCATTCCGGATACGAGTAGTGGAATGTAGTATCAAATTGAAAACCGATGATCTATTCAAGCTGTTTGAGATGATGGACTTTTTCAATCTTGTAAAGTTCCACAAAAATACCGGTTCGGACGCCGTAAATGAGTTCTATCAAGATTACGTGCAGCGCTGTAAACAAAAGAGTATATTAAAGCTGGACAGCGGCGATTTTTTCATACCATCACACGATTCTTATGTGCACATCAATCATTCACGGTTATTTTATGAAATTTCATTGTTGCGATGTTGTTTTTGATATAATGGGGTTATAATAAAAATCATTTTTCATACGAAAACATATACCTTTTATTTTAAAATGCATAAAATTCATTAGAAAGTATATGTAAATGTTTATAAAATTCTGTGCGACGCATTTAATTGTGGGAGCTGTACCGAGAATTTTCGGTAAACTAGCCTGAACGAATATCTAATTCACGTCACCTTGCACATATAATGTACAGTTGAAGTGTTACTGCATGACTTCAGGTAGGGTCATGTAATAAGCGTTACTATTGCTCCAACTTAGCGCCTTTATGTAAGCAAACTCGTACTGATTCGGTTTTGGGGCCTCCACTGACTATTCTTGGTAAGGGTATGGCGGTGCGAAATGATGCACGATAGATTGCACCGAGTCGAAAGTTAATATAGCCAGTTCCTTTATTAAATATTTTTTATTATTTCCATTGACAATGTGGATTTCAAAAATAAACTCAGTCATGATAGCTAAATGAGTTGTCCAGAGAGAATTAAAATTTTGTTTTCAGTTTTATGGCATTTATATATTTTAAATTTTTACTGATTATAATTGTGTTCTAGCTTATGAGCTAACAACTTGAAAATATCTTTGCTATTTTAATTTTTTGAAACCGTAAGAGTATTAAAAATGATTTGTAACGACAGCCAGCAAAGGAGAATTCAATATATCTGCATATTCGCGAGCACGTGTCTTCGCTTATGAAAACTACTCTCTTACTTTTATGCTTTTCCGCTGCAAACGTAGCCATTAGGTTATCCCCAAAACACTTACATTCAAAACAAGTGATTTTTTATCTTGCTAGAACTATATTCATCACTATTCAAACACAACATTTGGACTCTTCACCTGACTCACAAAACCGCGTATCAGAACCACTTTCCCCGTACCGTCAAATCAGCTCTCAGCCAATCAGCGCTAACAAAAATCCAGCTCAAGATCGATTGCATAGAACACACGCTCGCAAACTGTTAGAACGGTCTGCGTTATCGACTGTCACTCTGTTTGTTTTTATTGAGTGTATACAAGCAGGCCATGGAACATTAGAAGTCTATGAAATATGTTTTCCATTTCATTCCCTGTAACAATTCTCTTGATATCAGACCTAAATCCAATAAATCCAATAGGTTATGGGCCCAGGGAAAACGCATGACACGATGCGTATCGAATTACTGAATAACGAAAATTACGATACGTGGAAGATCCAGATGCGAGCCCTCTTAACAAGGAATGAGATTTGGGAGTTTTTAAATGGATGTAGGACTAAGCCTGCACTCATTCCGGATGATCCGGTGTCAACGAAGAATGTTCGACAGTGGGAAGTCGAGGACGGCAAGGCGATGGCAGACATCATTTTGTCAATAAGGCCTTCGGAATTGAAGATCGTTAAGGGATGCGTAACGTCACGTGAAATGTGGCAAAAATTGCAAACGACTCATCAATGGTCGGGACCAGCAAGAAAGGCGGCGCTCATCAAGCAGTTGACTTATCACCATATGGAAGAAAACGAAATTATGCGCGATCAGTTAGTGAAATTTTTTGATACGGTCGATAAGCTCAACGAGATGGATATCGAGATCAACAGAGATCTTCTCTCGATTATGTTGTTGCAGAGTCTTCCTCCGTCATTCGAAAACTTTCGATGCGCGATAGAATCACGGGACTTATTGCTGGCACCAGAAGTGCTACGAATCAAAATCCTGGAAGAAAGCGACGCACGAAGTCAAGAAGGTAGAAATGGACACGTGGGAGCCATGTACGCCGGGAAAAAGTATAGCAAGAATTGGAATACTTTGAAGCTAAGGAATGACGAAACAACAAAGGAGACCAGCGAATCAAGGAAGAAAGTGGCATTTAAATTTAAGTGTCACAGGTGTCACAAAGTTGGTCATAAAGCCGCCCAGTGCCGAGAATTATTGACGAACTCGAATAACGCAAATGTCGTGGGCAACGTAAGCCTATGCGGTTTCACGGATCTGTCATTAGTTGACGGAACAAAGAAGGAAGCACTGAAAGTGGGAATCATTGAGCCTCGCAAAGCATGGTACATTGATAGTGGCTGTTCAACACACATGTGTAGTGATAAAGAAGCTTTGCAAGACATTGATGAATCTATTGCTGGAAAAGTAGACCTCGCCAACAATGCATCGACGGAGATTAAGGGCAAAGGATCGGTATCGTTTACAGTGAACGTCGACGGTGCCGAGAAACGCGTAGTATTAAATGACGCTTTATACGTTCCTGAATTGCGCACTAATCTCCTATCCGTAGGAAATGTTTGCGATAAAGGTTTCGATGTCATTTTCGGAAGGAAAGGTGCTAAAGTTGTTGATGCACAAGGGAGACCTATATTGGAAGCCAATCGAGGACGTGGTGGTCTCTTCTTCTTGAAAACACCAAAGATTAATGAGTCAAGTGCGAATGCTGAAAAATATGACAACACTACTAAGAGGTTGTCACTCGCTGAGATCTGGCATAAGAAGATGGGCCATTTGAATTATAGAGATCTGGACAAATGTATTCAGGACAAATTAGTGAGTGGAATAAAAATAAAAGGTGATTTTAAAGATATATTTTGCGAGATTTGTGCAAAGGGAAAAATGACCAGAGCTCCATTTCCAAAGAAATCGAAAAGAAAGTCGGAAATTCTCGATATAATTCACTCAGATCTTTGTGGTCCAATGCGAACCGAATCGATCGGGGGATCGAAATATTTCGTTACCTTCATTGATGACGCCTCAAGATGGTGCGAAGTACGTTTTTTGAAGAATAAAAATGATGTTCTACAGGCATTTATTGAATTCAAAGCCTTTGTTGAAAATCAATCAGGCAGGCGAATAAAATACCTGCAGTCTGATAATGGCAGAGAGTATGTCAACAGAAACTTCGACACATTCCTAAAAGAAAATGGAATTGGCCGGAGATTGTCATTATCACATACGCCGGAGCAGAATGGAGTCGCAGAGAGAAAGAATCGAACACTCTTGGACATGGCTCGGTGTTTACTTCTGCAATCTTCATTTTCGAGCTCTCTCTGGGCAGAAGCTGTCAATACGGCAAATCATATTAGAAACCGTTATCCAACGAGTCATCTCGAAGGAAGAACACCTTTCGAAATGTGAAAAGGAAATATTCCTGATGTCAGTCATCTGCAGGAATTCGGACACGAAGTTCTTTCATTGAAACGCGAGCCAGGGAAGGGAAAATTCGAGGCAAGATCCAGAAAAGGATATTTCGTCGGATATTCAGAAACGTCCACAGAGTACCGAGTCTGGCTACCTTCGGAGAGACGCATTGAATGATCGAGAGACGTAAAATTTACCAGTACAAAAGTGATGTCATCGATGATGCAAAATCAGGATGAGCTGCAAATTTCGAACGAATTTGAGCCTGAGACAGTGGAGGTGGAGATTCGACCAAATCGAAACACATTCATTGACCGAATTCCAGATCCAACTAGTGCTATCGTTGATCGAATCGAAGATGCAACTAGTGCTATCGAGGGTAAAATTCATCAAGGTATCAGACCAAACGCAAACGAACATACTATTCGAGTACGTGGAGCTGGACGACCTCGCCTACTACGAACTGGACTTAGGGGGAGACCGCGAAAATTGTTTCATGACATCAAAAAGTCAAACAATGACATGGAATCCGATCAAGTAGAAGAACAGGAAACAAACAACCAGCAAAATAATGGAAGCCCTTTAATTAATGAAAGTTGTTTAGCTGAAATTCCAGTCGAAGTGGCGATCCGAGGGTCAGACGCTAACGAGTGGTGCGAAGCTATCGCAGATGAAATAGAGTCCATTTTGAAGAACGACACTTGGGAATTGATCAACAGACCTGATGATCACAATGTGATTGGAAGCACGATCGCGTTGCGGAATAAGTACGGTAAGGATGGATTCTTAGAGCGTCGGAAGGCCCGCATAGTTGCTAAAGGATTCGCTCAACGTCCAGGCGTGGATTTTGACGATACGTTTGCCCCTGTATCAAGAATCGAATCAATTCGAGTCTTGATTGCAATTGCCGCCAAGAGAAGCATGCACGTGGAACAATTCGATGTTACAACAGCGTATTTGAATGGGGTATTAAATGAAAAGATACTCATGAAACCACCAAAATATATTCAAAAGGGACTTGAGTTCCTGGTTAGGGTTAGGCAAGACGACTGTGAAATCGGGAGAAGAGCTCGGCAAATGCTCTTGGAGCTTCGAAACGGAGACAAAGTTTGTCTTCTCCGCAGGCTCTCTATGGATTACGTCAGGCAGGTCGCTGCTGGAATGAACGTCTCTGCCAGATTTTGGGTGAATTTGGAGCCACGAAGTCAACGGCCGATCCTTGCATCTTCCAACAGGGTCAAGGACGCAATTTACTGTTAATCGCTACCTATGTAGATGACATATTAGTTATTTCAGAGAATCGAGCCAGAATACGTGAGCTGGCGCAATTCTTTTCAGGAAAATTAGAAATAAGATGCCTAGGACCTGTGAAATACTGCCTAGGAATAGAATTTGATCAAAGTAGCACCGGTATAGCTATGAGTCAGACGAGCTACATCCGGGACATTTTGAATCGTTTTGAAATGTCCAATGCAAATGCGATCTCTACTCCCTTGGATCCAAATATGAAGCTGGTAGGTTGCTAGAATGACAATGGAAAATCAGATAGTTTTCCGTATCGCGAGCTTGTCGGGTCACCAATGTATATCGCTACATGTACAAGGCCCGACATCGCATTTTCAGTAAGCTATTTGAGCCAGTTCAGCAACTGCTTCAATTCAAATCATTGGAAGGCAGCAAAACGAGTGCTTCGCTATCTAAAGGGAACTATGAATCTTGGTCTCAAGTATGTAAAGACTGGAAAAACATTAAAAGGATATGTGGACGCCGATTGGGCGAATTGTCCAACAGATAGATGGTCATACACAGGCTATGCCTTCATCCTCGGAGGAAATCCTGTTGCGTGGGAGTCGCGAAAACAAAGAACCATGGCCTTATCGTTAACAGAAGCTGAGTACATGGCTCTGACGGAAGCGGCCAAACAAGCCACATATATAAAAGTGAAGAGGTTGTGATCTTCTGCGACAATAATGGAGCGCAAAAGATCGCAGAGAACCCCGTCTTCCATAATCGTACAAAACATATAGACATTCGTCATCATTATGGTCGCGAAGTTTTGAATCGTGGACATTTAAAAATTGAACATGTTTCCACAGAAAATATGGCATCGGACATGTTAACAAAAGCAGTTCCGGCGCCGAAATTACAGAAGTGCTTACGCCTTCTTGGTATGGTCATCGATCAGAAAACAACTGACTGTCAGATCGAGGGGGAGTGTTAGAACGGTCTGCGTTATCGACTGTCACTCTGTTTGTATTTATTGAGTGTATACAAGCAGGCCATGGAACATTAGAAGTCTATGAAATATGTTTTCCATTTCATTCATTGTAACAATTCTCTTGATATCAGACCACAATCCAATAAATCCAATACAAACAGCCGGCCGGCCATAGTCAAAACCGGATACCCATACAAAACGCTATCCATCCACTGATACACTTTCGGCTTCTTCAGCTCTCCGAACTAACCCACTTAAAGCATGTGTAGGGGTGCAGCCCATCCTTGTCGGACGAGCTAAATTGCATGAAAGTGTGTGTCCTACTACTTGCAAAACACTCGTGGCAAAACCTTTTCTTTCGGTATTGTGTCTTTATTATCGCCAAATTGACTTTTTTTGCTGCCCCGTCCTAGAATACGCACATCGGTCAAATGTTGTCTTTATTTGTTGATGTGATCTGTTGAGCTTTGGAGTTCGTTTGGCACCCCGTACCTTAAATCTAACGGGATCCGTATCGAACTTCTGAAGACAATTTTGAATTGAGTTTCATTCGCACGGCTGCTTTCAGTCGCTTCCTTTATCATCCAATCATGTCATCCGATTGCGACTCTAGTTGTGTTAATCTGATATTGTGGACTCCAAACAGGCTGCAATATTTTCTGAACAGCTGTGATACAACATTTTGCCCTCGATTGGAGACCATTTCATACCGACTCACCCAATTGACAAGAATTCGCTCAGCAACGGCTGCCGATTCTTGATTCGAAATCAAGTACGCTTTCAGTCACTTATTAAAGTATTCTGCCGAAACCAGTAAATAATGGTATCCCAGATCCAACTTACAAAATATCTGGTGATATAGACAGAAATTCTCTCTATGAGCGCTTCTATGTTACATACATTCATTTTGGCGCGTGATTTTTATGTGAAGACTTTGACAGATACAATAACTGCATAATCACGAGAGTGGTCATCTAAATCTTGTTACGGATGTACCAAAACAAACCGTTCTCGCACCTTGTACCAGGTCTGATTGTTTCTCGCCTCCAGATACAATTTCGTGCATCTCATTTAGGACTTTGCAGGTTTTCTTCCTTGGCGGCATAATCTGCATCTGATAAGTGTTGCCATCGGATGAATCCTATTTCCGTCTCAGCACTCTACCATCCAAGTGCAGCAAATTCGATTGCATCCAGTAGATCTTGAATGATGTGTTAAATTAACTTCGCAGTATATGGGAAGTTCTTGTAATCGCCTCGATAATCGAAATTGAAATTTTCGACTTTTCTTTATGTTTTGAGGTCTTTAGAGTATAATTAATTAGTTTTAGAAATGGAGATGTGTGTGTGTGTGTACGTACGTACGTTCGTGTACACTTTTTTCTACGAGCATAACTCACGTAAACAAAGTCGCATCGACTTTGTTGAGGTGTCAATCGAAGCGTCTTTGCAATCTTAAGAGCTGATTAGTTTTTGGGATACTTCGGTCGGGGAGTTTGTTGTTTTGCTCCTTTGAAGGTCATTTCTGTCATGCGTTATATCTCGCGAACCAAATATACCATTTGCATTGTTAAGGTGTCAATCGACGCGTCTTAACATTTGTGTGCATCTATCAAATTTTGAAAAAATGTTGAATCCGTTTTTTAATGTAAGAAAAAAGAGTGCAAAAAATAGTTTTTTTCATAAATAATAAATTTTTAACCTGATTTACGAAAGACAGTATTCAATTTTTGCAAAATTAATATACTGCAAGCAGTGCTTGTAAAAACAACATCAAAACTTTTTCTCATGATTACGTAAAAAATTAAATCAAAAATAAAAAAATCATTAACAGGCATCATGATCTTCAAAGTCATTTCTGTCATGCGTTATATCTCGCGAACCAAAAATACGATTGACATGGTTAAGATGTCATTCGTCGAATTTTGAAAAAAAAACGTTGTAGATATTCTTTTAATATGAAAAAAAATTGTGCAAAATATTAGGTTTTTTTCATAAAGAATAAATTTTTAACCTGATTTACGGAACACAGTAAGCAGTTTTTATAGAATTTATATACTCCAAACAATCCTTGTAAAAATACTCATGATTACAAGAATCATAAAATAATAACTAAAAAACAATAACAGTCATCATGATCTTCAAGGTCATTTCTTCCATTTACTATATCTCACGAATCAGATAAAATATTTGCATCATTTAGGTGTCAATCGACGTGTTTAATAGAAGAAAATGCGAAAACTTAGGGTTTTTTTCATTTAAAATATTTTTTTAATCTGATTTGCACAACACAGTAATAAATGTTTATAAAACTTCTACATTCCTATCAGTTTTTGAAGAGAAACTAGCAAAACTTTTTTCATGGTTCTGAAAAAAATTCAATTAAAAATTAAAAATCATTCAAAGTTACCATGAAAAGGGTTCTTCCGGAAGATATTACCTTATATCTTTTGTTCTAAAGACTTTGTTGTAAAGTCAATCGAAATTTTAAAATATTTGGACAATTTAAGCAGATTTTTAATAGTTTTTGCAGTCTTTTAATTAAAAAAATAACGGCTGAAATTTTGAAAACCACCAAAATTTCAATCAAATTAGCATTTGTGGTAATCAATCATCATCACCCATCCACCGAAAGCCTTACGTAATCAATGGATGTTCTCGTATATGATAAGATTAATATTAACTCATTCCTGTTACTGCTATGAATACCTTTCATTATTTTTATCTAAAGTAGTAGTATTTTCAAAATTATTATTGTGTTTAATATTTTTAATGTTTATCTATACGGGAAGTCGCAATTAAGCATCCGACGCGAGTGGACGTGTTCTGCAGAGCTCGGGTAGAACGCTGAAGTGCGATCAAGTGACAAAGGGTTTTTACAAAGTGATCAAGTTGTGCAAAACTAGTAAGCGCCGTATGATTTCTATCGATACGGTTAAAAAAGTGACAATAAAAGAATAAACAGTGCAATAACCAGTGCAGAACTAATAAGCGCCGTATGATTCCAATCGATACGGTTAAGAAAAGTGACAATAAAAGAATCAACGGTACAATAGAAAACAGTGCAACAACAAATGCAAGTAAAATAATGGGCCCCCCGCAAGAGGAAGACGAGAGGGAGGACATGGGCACTGACCAGCAGAACCATGAAAATGCAGACCCAAGCGCCAAACCATCCACACCGGCAGGGATCCAACGATACTTCCAAATAGTTGCGCGCAAACGTAAACGAGCCGAATTAAACGCCGGAGAAGCACATTCTAGCAACACTTTGCAAGGTAAAAAAACATTAACCTCGTGTGTCCCAGATACTGCAGGTATTGCAAACAATAGCAATCGATATGCTGCACTAAGCGACGAAGCCGATGCAGCCCCTAAACCACCGCCAATTTACGTACGCGTGGAAAATAATGCAGAATTAATACATAGTGTGAAATCGCTGATTAACAAAGATCTATTCTACGTTGTCGATTTAAAAAGAGGGCAACTGAAAGAAACGAAGATTCAAGTCCAACGAGAAGTGAATTACTGCAGAATAGCAGACTGGCTAAACAAAAAAGGAATGCAATATTATACGTACCAACTAAAGAGCGAGAAAGGCCTCAGGGTTGTTATCAAAGGCATAGATTACAACGTACCAGTTGAAGAGATCAAGCAAGACCTTGAAGAGCTTGGCTATAAAACAAAATACGTACATAATATTCTAAATAGGTATAAGCAGCCACAACCCATGTTCAGAGTCGAACTATTGCCTGAAAGCAGTAAGTCCGTCAAAGGAAGAACCCACCCCATCTACGAGGTACGATATATATTGAATAGAAAAGTGACCATAGAAGAACCGTACAAGCGCAAAACTCCAGTCCAGTGCAAAAACTGTCAGGAATATGGCCACACGAGAGCATACTGCAAGCTCAAAAACGTATGCGTCGCTTGTGGTAAAGACCACCAAACCTCCAATTGCCCGGAGATGAAAACCGACGCCTCCAGCAAAAAATGTAGTAACTGTAACGGAAATCACACAGCAAACTACAAAGGCTGTTCGGTATACATCGCCATCCAGAACAACCAAAAACAGCAACAATCACACAACAAAAATGTAGCCAACTCTTACAGTTACAACCCCAGAACAATTAACACAGCACATACTGCCCCAATACAGCACCAAATACCACCCAGAGATGGATTCACATATGCAAATGTCCTGAAACACAACGAACAGCCAGCAGCAAATAGCCAAAGCGAAAGTATAATGCAAATACTAGTAACTTTAACTAACAACATCAACCAGTTAACACACACCATGCAACAAATGCAAAGCATGATGAACAGGCAAACGGAAATCCTAAGCGAGCTCATCAAATGAAGGGAATCAAACTAGCCCATTGGAATGCGAACGGGCTAACCACCCATAAATTAGAACTAGAAAAATTCTTGACCCTAAATCGCAGTGACGTTATGTTAATCTCAGAAACCCACCTAACCAACGAAAACAACTTTAAAATATATGGCTACACACTCTACAAAAATGATCACCCCAACAACAAGGCCCATGGGGGTACAGCCATACTCATCAGGAATAGAATAAAACACCATCCTATACACAGTAACCAAGCAGAGGAGATCCAATATACAGCCATCAAGCTTATGGAGCTAGGAGGTACTATAAATATCGCTGCTGTATACTGCCCACCGAAATACATCATTAAAAAAGAACAATTCAACAAATTCATCAAACTCATGGGGAACAGATTCCTGGTCGCAGGAGATTTTAATGCAAAATCACCACTTTGGGGGGCAAGAACCAAGTCTCTAAGGGGTAGACAACTTTAAAAAACTATATATGAAAACAATTTAAATTGCATCACTGGCAAAAAGCCAACCCACTGGCCAGCGGACAGACGCAAAAGGCCAGACATAATAGATTTCGGACTTTCCAAGGGTTTAAACCCCTACCTCTTTAACGCCACAACCACTGACGACCTCTCATCCGATCATTCTCCAACCATCATAGATCTCAACAACACACTCATATTCACCGAAAAAAAGGATAAACTAACAAACAACAAAACAAACTGGCCAAAATTCCAGCAGCTATTCAAACATAACTACTGCCCACACGCAAAACTGAAATCTGAGGAGGACATAGAAAACGCCCTTGACTATCTCAACGACACCATCAGGGATTGCGCCCAACACGCCACACCTGACCGCCAAGTAATAGAAAGAATGTCCGAGCTTCACAGCCCAACCATATTGGAACTACTTAAAACTAAAAGGAAAGCAAAAAGGCACTGGCTCGCAACAAAATCACCGCAAGCTAAAATAGAGCTCAAGAGAGCCATCAAAAAGCTTAGAAACCAACTAGAATCAGAAAAGAACCAGAAAATAGATGAGTATACAGCAGGCCTGAACCACTACCCCGACTCAGGGTACTCCATTTGGAAAGCAACAAAAGGCATTAAAAAACCTATACAACAGAACATGCCTATACTCGGGAGAGACAACAAATGGATCAACGAAGACCAAGTTAAAGCAGAGGCTTTCGCGAAACACCTCGAAATGGTCTTCAAACCCAACACGACGAACATTGAAAGACAATCAAAAATCCAAAGGAGAAAACCAATCAGCTTTACCCTTGACAAAGTGACACAAAAAATACAAGATCTAAATCCGCAAAAGGCTCCAGGCCACGACAACATCACCGGCCAGATGATAAAAGCTCTTCCCATGAATGGTAAAATTGGAATCTTATTTATATTCAATGCCATTCTTCGAATTGATTATTTCCCAGAAAAATGGAAGTTAGCAACAATTTTCTTTATACCTAAGCCCGGCAAAGATGTGTTCAGGGTGGAATCATATAGACCCATAAGTCTACTCCCAATCCTCTCCAAACTTTTCGAAAAACTCTTCCTGGACAAGCTTCAAAACATCTTAGACAGAAACAATATCATTCCTATCCATCAATTTGGATTTAGAAGCCGACATAGTACAATAGAGCAGGTTAACAAAATCTTCACGAAAATCAAAGAGGCAATGGAAAACAACGAATACTGTATTGGGCTTTTTTTGGACGTAGCTCAGGCGTTCGATAAAGTTAACCACGATGGCTTGCTAATAAAAATCAAAAAAATACTTCCCACCAAATTCTACAACATCATACATAGCTATCTTTCAAACAGGAAATTTCGGGTTACTGTCAATAACTGCTCTAGCAAAACGTACGAGATCAATGCAGGAGTTCCGCAAGGAAGCGTGTTGGGTCCCGTGTTATATTTACTGTACACGGCGGACTTACCAACGGATAAGAAGATCACAACTACAACTTTCGCTGACGACACAGCTATAATCTTCACGCACAAGAACCCTAATACAGCAGCCCGTGTCATCCAAGAACATGTGTACAAAACCACCGACTGGACGAGCAAGTGGGGCATCAAATTAAACGAAGAGAAAAGCGAACAAATAACCTTCACTCTAAAAAGGAGAACCTGCAGGCCAATAGAAATCAACAACAAACGAGTGAAACTGGTTAACGAAGTAAAATACCTGGGCATTCATCTAGACAGAAGACTAACGTGGAAAACACATATAAACAAAAAAAAGGATCAAATTAATCTCACTTTTAGAAAAATGTATTGGCTACTTAATAAGAAAGCAAAGCTGAGCTTAGACACAAAACTAGCAGTTTACAGAAGTATCATAAAGCCAATATGGACCTATGGAATCCAATTGTGGGGGCAGCAAAAAAATCTAGGATAGAAATAATACAACGGGCACAATCGAAAATAATCAGGGGAATGACCGGCGCACCGAGAAACGTGAACAATAAAATATTGCTTAGAGACACAAAAACCAAAGAGGTCAAAGAAGAAATAGCCAACTACTGCAGAAAATACCTGACTAGGCTGAAAGAACATCCAAACCAATCAGCCAGAAGCATCCTTGTAACCAAAAAATTTGCAAGGATCAGGAAAAATGACCCACTAAGCTGTGCAAGCTAAGGTGTAGAAAACCATATTCAAATAACTTCGGTCAACCATAGGAAGCACCAACTCAACCCTCCACCTGGGCCACCATCCATGTATTTCTTTGTGGGGAGTTCATCAACATAAGCCGATCTTAATACAGCATTCAAAGCAACAAGCTGCTTAGGGAAGGACCCTAACAGCGTCTAATATTAGGTTAAGATTTGCAAAGTAGCATGTTGGAGCTAACACTAGCTGATTCATGTATACAATCATAAGATCTTGTAACAAAAAAAAATCTATACGGGGTGTTTTGTATTCGGTGGCATCAAATGACACCACGTATTCTTTGAGGTGTCCCGAGAAAAAAATCGAATTGGAGGGGGGTGGTAAATCCAAAGGGGTTTCGAGATATTGGAGGGAGAAGTACCCCGCTTCATAACCACGACCTGGCACGTGTAAATCGACATCACTATTTTAATTTTATGTGTAGACTTCTGAAAATGAATGCGTTCGATAGCCTGTCAATGTATCTTTTTAGAAATGTATTAACAAGTGCCCCCAATGCTGCCAGTTTTACACGAAAAAATGAGAAACTTAAAACAACCGGAAAAAAATTGCTAATTTTGACTTTCGCGACCGTGTTAAACGCTAAAGTGATGTCCTAACCTATAAAAATTATTATCTTGACAGAAAGCCTTACTTTCTGCTTGAATATTTCCGAAGAAAAAGGTTGCCGATTATCCTTTGTTTCCTTCGAAAAATAGAAAACTAGAATTTTGTGAATTTTCGCTGACTTTATAATGGAAAATAATAACTAAAGATCTAAAGTAACAATTTATTTTGAACTTATCATTAAACAGCAGTATTACTGTATTGTTTGTGATCACATAAACTGTTCAAGGTGTCTTCCTTCCACAGAAATGCAAAGAAGAGCTCTTTTCTTAATTTCTGTGACTACATCGAAATGCATGAGTTCTTCTCTTATTTTCTCACCAGCTGCCTCAATTCTTAAATCAAATTCTTGAACTGATGACACAGGTGTCTTGTAAACTTCTTGCTTCATTGCAACCCACACATAAAAATCAAGGATAGTTAGATCTGGAGACTGGGGTAGCCAGCTAATTGGACCATTTCGACCTATCTATCTTCCTGGATAGATTGAGGCAAGCCAATGGGTGATTTGTTGGCCAGTATGGCTAGGAGCACCATCGTGTTGGTAATCCATCCTGTTCAAATTGATTATTGGTGTATCTTCCAATAAATCTGGTAACTCGTTATCCAAAAAATTTAGATATCCAGCAGAATTCAGCCTATCCGGCAAATGGAATGGTCCAATTCGCCTTCGCCCTAGTACGCCTAACCACATGTTTCTGCTAAATTTAAGCTGTGTAGAGGTGGCCTTGGTTACTCTGGGATTGATAGTAGCCCATAGATGACTGTTGTGAAAGTTATCGATACCATCCCTTGAAAAATGAGACTCGTCGGTCCATAAAATGTTACTACTGAAGTTGGAGTCTGTTCGATCCCGTTCGATAAGCCACTCACAGAACTCAACGCTTTTCACGTAATCCTCGGGAAGTAACTCTTGCACGGGTTGAAAATGGTAAGGGCGCATCCTTTCCTTGCTTCAAACTCTCCAAATTGTGGCCGCCGATAAGCCCAGCCGCTAGCTTGCGAGTTGATACGTCTGATTCGTTGTGTACTATGTTTAGTATGTGCTCCTCCTGATTGGCGTCCCTGAAAGTTCCTGGTCGGTCGTGCAAACGCTGCGGTTGCAAACTCCCAACCTTTCTCAGGTGCAACAAATAGCATGAAGAAAACCAATCACTCAAAAATCTTTTCACTGTGGGATTATGTCAGGTAGATAATAAAATTTTATGACGCTTGGCTAATTCCAAGGGATCACACAAATTATGGGTTTTCTATTTTTCGAAGGAAACAAATGAAAATTGGCAACCTTTTTCTTCGGAAGAATTCAAGCAAAAAAGAAGGCTTTATTTCCGGTTGTTTTAAGTTTCTCATTTTTTCGTGTAAAACTGGCAGCATTGGGGGCACTTGTTAATACATTTCTAAAAAGATACATTGACAGGCTATCGAACGCATTCATTTTCAGAAGTCTACACATAAAAATCAAATAGTGATGACGATTCACACGTGCCAGGTCGTGGTTATGAAGCGGGGTATTTCCCCTCCTATATATCGAAACCCCTTTGGATTTACCACCCCCCTCCAATTCGATTTGTTTCTCGGGACACCTCAAAGAATACGTGGTGTCATTTGATGCCACCGAATACAAAACACCCTGTATACAGGGTGTCCAGAAATTGCCGCACAGGCTCCTCACCACGTGGTTTTTTGGACAATTTTAAGCAGAAAATATGAATTTTTTTTCGATTTCTTAGCCCTTTAGCTGACACAGGCGTCTTAAAATTTTAAAAAAAATGCCGTTCTTAAATTAGTAAAAACGCAATATCTTCACAGTTATGAAAGATACAACACTCAAACAAATAAAAAAACGCATAAGATAGTTTTTTGCAACTGTTTGAAGCTATTTTGTGAATATGAAGTGAGCATTTTGGGAGCGACAGTTCTCGAAAGTCGAAGAAATGTTTTTTTCTTTACGAAAATTTTGCATTTTTCCTTATTTTCCTTTAATTTTCACGTTCATAATCCAAAATCTTTTTTCAAAAATTAAATCTCTGTTGTGTTGTTGTTAAAAAGTTAGAACATCATTTTATCCTAATTTGCCAATTTCTAATAGTTACACGCCTGCAAATTCTAAAACAAAAATTCAAAAAAGTGCCTCATATGCCTACTAACAAAAACCGAGCAGGTAGAACCTTCTCAGACAATTCTGGTAAACGGTGTTTGTGATTATTTAGTGCCTGAGCTGATTATAAGCAGTCCTAAAACCTTTGAAAATTAGTTTTTAATTGATTTGAAAGCATTTACATTCGGATATAATCAGTCAACACTTACGGGCTAGAAAATTCACATCCATAAATTAGGATGGGGCAACGCTTGGTCGGCATACGATCATAACAAGTAGAAAGCAGTATTTTACGAGAAAAATACTTTTTTGTAGAATTATTTAACTGTTTTTATTGATTGGCTACTAACGATCAGAAATGAAGTACTCATTCAATGAATACTTCGACATGATTCTTGTGCTTGGAGCATGTGAAACAAACAGTCAGCTTGCATCCTTCGATTTAACATACTCGTTTTGGAATTGGCTGAATATATTAACGTCTTCGATCAGAATTCCCACTAAACCTTTTCGAGTAGAATGATTTTGTAGAATGTAATTGTAGAATTTACTGTCAGGCTCTTGCGCAATAAACGTTATTTGTTTTTTAGAGGGATATATTCTTTTGATAGTGGTTTTGTTAGTATGACCTTTTTTAATGATTATCTGTACTTTATGCAAATTAATAAGCCCTTCTGATATTTCAATATGTGATGTATTGTCCTCCTCAGCCGAATGAACCGTTGCGTCGGCATCCAAAGCTTCCTTGATATTAATTTCGACTCGCGATAAGGCGTCGGCGACGTTATTTTCTTTGCCAGGGACGTAGTAGATATCAAAGTCGAACTCATCGAGCTTTATTTTCCACCTCTGAAGCTTCTGATTTGGATTTTTGAGATTACTTAGCCATTTAAGTGGTTTGTGATCTGTTAGGATCTGAAACTTCCTTCAATGAAAGTAAAGCCTAAAGTACTTTGTTGACCATACGATAGACGCAACTCCTTTTCTGTTGTAGAGTATTTTTTTTCATGCTGATTTAGGGTTCTACTTGCAAAACATATCGGGTGTCCCTCCTGAAAGAGTACGGCTCCGATAGCAAAGTTTGAAGCATCCGTGGTTAACTTGAAAGTTTTATTGAAATCGGGATATTTGAGAATGGGCTCACTAATGAGACACATTTTAAGTGTTCAGAAAGCTGTTTTGTAGTCATTATCATCAACTTTTATTTTAGTGTTACGTTTTAATCTTAGTGTCTATGGTTTAGCGATTCTAGCAAAGTTTTGAATAAACTTTCGATAGTATCCAACTAATCCTAAAAATTACTTAATTTCTTTGGAAGTTTTTGGAATGGGAAAATTCTTAATTGCTGCGATTTTATTTGGGTTCGGTTTGACTTCATTTGTGGGAATTATATGACCCAAAAACTCGGTTTCTCTTTTTAAAAGTTTAATTTTTCTCTGCTCCACTTTTAAACTAGCTTTCTTTAGCACGTCCAATATGAACTTTAAAGATTGGATGTGCTCGTCCAAAGAGGTGCTCAAAACAATATTGTCATCCATATAGACATGGCATATTTTCCCGATATATTCATGTGAGATTTTATTCATAAGTCTTTGGAAGGTGACTGGGGCATTTCTAAGACCAAAAGGCACACGGAGAAACTCGTAATGCCCAAAAACGGTTGAGAATGCCGATTTATGCCGATCCTCTTTAGCGATTTCAATTTGGTGAAATCCACCAGCTAAGTCTAATGTCGTGAAATATAAACATCGTCCCAATTTATCTAGAATTTCACCCAGCCTTGGTATCGGCAACTTATCTTTTGTTGTAGCTTCATTAATTTTACGGTAATCTTTTACTAACCGCCATTGCTTACGACCGGTTGAGTCTGGTTTTTTGGGATGATCCAAGGGGGTGAACAATATAGAGAATTGTTATGCTGTATAATCCCCTGCTCGAGCGTTTCCTAAATTTGACGATACACTTCTTCGCGGCGCACTTCAGGATACCTATAGGTTTTGGTATATATATATGTCGGTTTTCAATTTCAAGTTATGTTTTATTTCGTACGTGACAGTTAGATTTTCTCCTTCTTTAAAGACGATGTCTGCATAATTTCGCAAAAGTTCGATTAGTTTCATACTTTCTTCAATATACAAGTGATCGAGGCTCACATCAAATTTTCCTATTTCCCGGGGTATACATACAATATCAGTATCTATTTGGTGAATTTCATTAGAAACCTTATAGTTTTCTTTATATTTTGGATTTAAATTCAGAATGTCATTGTTTATCCTGATAGCCAGATTATCAAAATTTATAACCGCATTGTTGCTAGAGAGGATATCGTTGCCTATAATACCATGATAGGACTTGTGAAATTGAACCACAAGAGATTCGGGCGATTTTTCTAAAGGCATGTTTATCAATTGGGGCACTGTTGCTTTTTCGGTTCTTTTTACGGAACCTTGCGTTGTGTTTAACGTAACCCGTAGTAACTTTTAATCGGGACAACAACTTTGCACGATTCAAGATAGTTGATTTGGTTGATGTATTGTGCATATACGCACACAGGAAACACTTCAATACGGTGACTAAGATTTGTTAACAACTCTCTAGGTCTGGTATATAATGTATGCACACACGGAACACTGTAATACGCTGACTAGGAATTTTCGACAATTCTCTAGGCTTGCGCTTCATTTTTATTGTCTTATTTTCGCGGAAAGCCACTTCACGAGGTATTACTTTTGGATCTACAACGAATTTGTAGATCCTACCGACTGCGCCAGAAATGAATACGCACCCAATATCGTAGGAAAAATAAAAGATCAGTTTTCTTAGACGAGGACTTTATTGTTTTCTTTCGAATGGTTGAAACGCGACTGCCTTATTCTCTGATACATAACTCTTTTTGTGCAACTTACTAGTCGAGATAAAGATACAAAAATGCAACTAACTGAAATTTGATATAATCTTATACTATCGGTAAAAGGTAGTGCTTGCAAGAATTTTTTTAGTTTAAATAAATCGGAATTGCTTATCCATATCTGATTCCAATGTGGGTGGTTGTTTATTATCTTGAGCGTTATCGGAAATAGCAACATTGTTGCTAGAGTGTTGAATTGCTGGATGTGCAACTATGGGGTATGTAACTACGTACGTAATAGTGTTGCTGCCTTACACAGTGCTATTCGTTCATGCCAATGACATTATCACTTCCATAGTTTTATAGTTACATTGGGTAAGAATTTGAACATAGATTTAAAGATAAAAGAACTGTTAGCTGAAATAAAATTAGAGTAAAATCTGACGTCAAAATACCACATTCGCCAATTGTTGCGTTAAAACCGTCTCTTGCAATATTCGGCCAAACCAGTCACAATCGGCTTAATCTTCAAAAAATATAAGCATTGTTGTTTAACCCTTTTAAATGTAAAAATGTTTACTAAATGACACTAGAAGCCTTTATTACAGAACGCATCACATGGCACTCCTTCACAGCTTTCAAATTTTTCCAAAAAAAAGAACAACAAAGTTTGAAATTCCACGTTGACGACTAACTCTTTGACCAAAAATGAAATTTTGTCGTACGAAAATGGAGATTTTTGAACTTTAAAGAAGAATATGGAAGACAATTGCATATTGGAAAAAAAGAAAATGAGTTTGCTTTTTTATTTGTGAGTAGGTTATCAAACAATTTAATGATGACTTAATCATTTCACCGCAAAAATCAGGAGTTCCCAATTTACAGTAATTATTTTAGATCTAACTTTACACTTACATGGATGAGACCTAAATCAAATTAGTTAGGGATTATCTAGGGAAGTATTAAATTTTTAAGATAGCATAAAATCAGGAATTGAACTCATAGTTGTAGGAATATATGTATACTTATTGTATACGAAGTTAGAAAGCAAAGTATAATTGATGAAAACAATTGTAGAAATGATGAGTTTATAGACGAAACACTTACTTAACTGTCAATACGGGCGCATTCTTAAACAAAACAAGCCGAGAGGTGCGACCCTTGAGGTCAACTTCCCAGTAATATCTACATAAATACTAAAAATATTAAACACAAAAATATTTATGAAAATAGTACTACTTTAAATAATAATAATAATAATGAGAGTTGCTCAAAACAGTAACTGAAATGAGTAAATATCAATCATTTCATCTACTGGAGCGTCCATTGATTACGTAAGGCTTTTGGTGGATGGATGATGATGATTGATTACCACAAATGCAAATTTGATTGAAATTTTGTTGCTTTTCAAAATTTCAGCAGTTTTTTATTAAAATTAAAACGCTGCGAAAACTATTAAAAATCTGCTCAAATTATACAAATATAAATAAAATATATATACAAATAATATATCATATAGAATATAAAACTTTGATTTACTTTAAAACAAAGTCTATAGAATAAAAGATATAAGGTAATATCATTCGTATGAAAATTTTCCATGGTAACTTTGAATGATTTTTTATTTTTTATTTAGTGTTTTTCTTCAGAATCATCGTAAAAAGTTTGCTGGTTTTTCTATAAAAACTGATAAGAATTTATACATTTTATAAACATGGATTACTGGCTTGTGGAAATCAGGCGAATACTTTATTTTCTAATGAAAAAACCTGAATTTTTCGCATTTTCTTTTATTAAATGAAAAAACGGCTGATACAATTGTTTATAAAGTTGAAATCATCACAAAAATATTAATACACGTTGATTGACACATTTTTGATGCAAATATCATTGTTGGTTCGTGAGATATAGTGAATGATAAAAATGGCCTTGAAAATCATGATGACTTTTATTTTTTTTTATTTTTATTTTAATTTATTACGTTTTCATGAGAAAATCGTCTCATCGATAGTTTAACTATGCAAAATGTTGTTTTAACTTCCCAGTATATGAAAACTTCTTATAATCGCCTCGAAAATCGAAATTGGAATTTTCAACATATCTTTACGCTTTGAGGTTTTTAGAGTATATTCAAAGTTTTTTTGAAAGAAAGATGTTTGTGAATCGGTACGTACGCACCTACGTTCGTTCATGGACATTTTTGGATGATGAGGTTCATCTTCTTCAATTTTCAATATTCAATATGCAATTAAGGCATGTAAATAAAAGTATTACAAATAAAAATGAAGATTTACTCCAGGAATCTTGCGAATACAAAAGAACAAAACTACTAAAAACTATTTTTTTTAGTTGATGAAAGTCTTTTAAAGCAAATGATCTTGCAAAGTTTTGACTACAAAACATTTTACCATTCAAAGCGTTGATTACCTCAAATTCAAATTTGATTGAATTTCTATCATTGTTACTTTCACTGATTTTTTTATTTTTTATTTTTTTTTTTGTATTTATGAGATACATTTGTATCCATTATAAATACTAATAGGAATTTAGAAATTTTATAAACATTGATTACTGTTCTGTGTGAATAAAGCTGAAATGTATTTTTTTTAAGGAAACCCTAATTTTTTACACTTTTTTTAAATTAATTAATTTTTATTTAAATATTTTATGTATTCATGAAAAAAAATCTTGCTGTCCATTTACAAAAACGGTTTGTAATGTACAAACTTTATAAATTATAAACATGGATTCCTGTGTACTGTAAATAAGGTTAAAAATGCATTGTTTCTGAAATAACCCTATTTTTTGCACTTCTTCTTATTTATTAGAAAACGGATCCAACAGTTTTTTTAAAAAAAATCGAAAGAATCATACAAATGTTGAATAGCGTTGATTGACATCTTGACAACTTAAATCTCATATTACCGAGTAAATCCGCGCGGCTACGGGCGGCAAAGCAAGTATGGAATGTCTCAGAAGCATGATCGTCCACTGGCAAGTAAAGTAGCCTACGCATTGGCCGAATATATGTAGAGCCATCTTCAGTTTTAAGAGTAACAACTCGAACTAAACTTCTTGGGCTTTTGTAATATGCTTCAGTAACTTTACCTTATGGCCACAAAAGAGGTGGTTTTGACTCGTCTGTCAATATGACAAGATCAACTACCTTGAGTATTACTTCCTTTTTCCAAGAGTTAAGAAACTATTCCCTATTGCCAATATTAACTTCCATCTATTGATGAAAGTTTTGCTGAAGTCGGTTTCATGTGAAGAAGGAGGCAATGTTTTCAAGGACGGTCTAATAAAAAGTGAGCAGGAGTGAGAGGTACCATGTCTCGACTATCTGAGCTTATGGTACAAAGGGGCGAAAATTAAGGCATTCTTTAATTTTCGCGGCAAGAGTTGACATTTCCTCGTAAGTGAGGAAAATTTGACTTACCACACGCTTAAAGTGATATTTGAAAGATTTTACTGCGGCCTCCCAAAAATCGCCGAAATGAGTGCCGTATGGAGGAGAGAATGACCATTTGATACCTTGATTATTTATGACCTTGTAAAAGAAGGATGAATCCTTTGAAAAAAGTCTGTTTTTATCCTTTTCCGCACCAGTGAAAGTCGCTCTACACAATGCGCGGTAAGTTTCACCTATTGGTGAACCGATCAAAAGCGACGAGAATGCCTGAAATCTAAGATGTGAGACAATCTCCGAATGCACAGATTTTACCGCGAGGCAAACGAAAACGCATAGATAACCTTTATGCCTCTACCTCTGAAAGGTGTTATTTTGAATAGGCCCGCATAGTCTAGCCCAGTTGACCAAAAGGAAAACTGAAAGCTCAGCCGGTCCCTTGGCATTGGGGCCATCTGTTGGCCTGAACAGCGTACAACAAAGCGCAAATACATAGGGCAATTGCTTATGCTTACTCTTTTGCCACGAATGATATAAAACTTGCGAAGAATAGCTGACCAAAGCAACTGAGGTCAACTATATAAAAACATGTGGTGATAACCACGATTGATCATTCTCAGAAACATTACTATGTCTTTCTAATATAATTGGATACTTCCCATTTAATCTGAGAAAACGGCAGTTCTCCAATCTACTACCTACTATTATGATGCCTCTGTCAAGCAAAAATGGATTGAATTTAGCTGACTTACTTTTTCTAAGTATAAGTTTATTACTTTTTTGACTCCGGATTTCTTTCTGAGGATGAAGCAATTGATCCACTTTAATAATTGCTTTCTGCGCTGATTTCAAATCTTCTGTGGTCAAAAAGTTATCTATTTTTGTTTTGGAAGAACGTTTCTAACGGTAACCAATAGTAAATGCTCTACAAACCTTCTAACATCTGTAGCAAACATGCTGGTTTGTGCACACTTTCAATCAACGAGTCAGTTAAGGTCACAGAATCGGATTGCTTGTCGAGCTGACTGGACCAATCTGACTCAGTTGACAGCCAAGAAGCCCACGGCAACCGCAAATAATTTTTTTTCAATGTATCAGCTGACAAACCTCTTCTTGCACAGTCAGTAGAGTTCTGGACCGTAGGGACGTATCCCCATTTTACATTAGGCGAAGTAATGAGAATCTCCCTGACCCTGTTGGCTTTGAAACTTTGAGCTTGGCTGGCAAGATTATAAGCATACACAGAACGTTTCTAGACTCGCTCCAGCAGCAAATTTCGTAAGGTTTAACTACGAAACTTGGCAAAATGTACACGAATAATTGCGTCAATAAATGAGCTGCACAGAGCTTTAGTCTAGTAATGGAGAGTGTTTTGACAGCGACAACCCTAATCCGGGAGTAAACCGATAAGGGTTTCCCAGTAGAAGTTACAAAGTAAAGACATGCTGCGTACGCCATTTTTGAAGCATCGAAGAATCTGTGCAGGGTCCATTTTGTCTCCGACAACTGCCGAGTCATCTTGAAATTTTGATTGATACGTAGGTTTTCAAATAATTTCACGAGCACAACAAACGTCGGAGGTAGGAGTGTCCCAACTGTAACTTTCAATCCAAAGATGCTAGGTAAAGAATTTTGCTTGAATGAAGACAGGTGATACCTAAACAAGAGGATCAAAAAATCTTGAAGATTTCGACAAGACTTTTCGTTTGGTAATAGGCCCAGAAAAATTCACAAATAGCTTGAACTGAAATAAAAAACACTTCATAATCGGTGACCATTTGAGACAACTGGCTATTTCGACTATTTCAAACATTCTATCTCGTTGATCGATATTTTGTTCATCCGCTAAAAGAATCTTGTTATTAGCTGACCATTTACCTAATTGAATTTTTGCGGCCGTTAAGTTCTGTATGAGTTTGTTCTTGAGACTGACAGCATAGTAACAGTACCAGCACTGCCAAAAAAGTCACCGACATAAGAGAGATTTAAGAAGAGATCATTCAATTCCATATCATGTGGACAATGATCTTAAAGAAACTGTAGCAAGACTTTCAATGCTTGATATAGAGCAGAGGATGTACCATAAGTTACGGTACATAACTTTAAATGTTGAAGACCTCGACCGAAATTATAAACAATCCGGAGACAATACCAATAACTCAGACGGACCAGAATTTGACGATACACTTTTACGATGTCACCGGTGAACACAACCGCAAAAAAGCGCCACATGAATAATACACTAACGATATCTTGTTGACGCCTGAGCTCGATGTGCGTCATGCTTTTCAATGA
This sequence comes from Oxycera nigricornis, assembly GCA_963942545.1. Classification (NCBI taxonomy): domain Eukaryota; kingdom Metazoa; phylum Arthropoda; class Insecta; order Diptera; family Stratiomyidae; genus Oxycera; species Oxycera nigricornis. The sequence continues at coordinate 43,129,140 of OZ012659.1, forward strand.
CATCCCATTAAAGGAAGTCAAGCGTTAAAAACAACACTAATTTTTTACTTTGTGAAAGACCGCATGATGCGGAATGTAATAGACATTTAATCCAGTCAAATAAGCCAGAAAAAGGGGCAAACCTCGGAATGGAAGCGAATAAACTGAAAATTTGCATAAACCTTTATTTCGATGTTCAAATGACTGACAAAAAAAGTCTCATATCATATCGTGTCTGCGTCATAAGTTATTCGAGGTCAAAGGTCGGGTAAATCGGTTTTTTGCAATTATTTCGTTTTCTATGCGAAATACAGTGTTCGAAGTTACTATGAATATTGTAGGTCATACAATTATCTACAAGTTTCATCTCAATCATTTTTGTAATAATATTCATTATTTTATAGTTTATGCTTTTCAAAGAGTTTGTATAGTTTCATCTAAACGTTAATATTCGGATTAAATTATTATTGTCATTATAATGTTTATTTAAAAATTATCAATAAATAAATATATACAACCAAGGGAAATGTGACATATATTAAATCAAATACGACGATATTAAATTTATTTTTTATTCTTTTATTATATGTAAATAAGTAGTTATAAAAAATATATTTGTCTTTTTTTAATGACTTTATATCGTCAAATATATGTGTATAACTCATCTTATTCATCATTGTCATGACATTTGTCTCCACGAGCTCAAGTATGTCTTGAGGCATATATTTCATTTCTTCATCAATACTATTTGATGTCGATGGAGCGTTAAGACATGCTTGGCCACTACACTGGCCACATACCGAAAAGCATTGCAACCATACTTTCCTACATCCACAGACAGCACCACAGCCTTTTTTGCAATTACAGAAGATGATGCTCAACAGTTCTTCTGATGCTGGTGACAATAATGTTATTGTAGAAAGTAAAATATCATTTTGCAAAAACCACCCCTATTGTTCAGGGTGTGAATCTTTTCCCAACCAAGCTTGAACTTGGTAATACACCCGATAAATATGATGTTGAGCTGCTGCACTCGTAGGTGGAAGGGATGATAACTGTACCGGTCTATTAAGCCTTGTTAATTTCATAAATTGCAGGTATATGTGCTTGTCAATATTCTTTTCAGTTTTCGGTGCATTATACATCGCTAAAACAGTACGTATGCCATTATATAATATATCTGGAGGACAGTTTCCTTGTTCAAATAATTGTGCTGATTGACACAAATCATAATGTTTTTCGAACATTTTAATAATCTCTGATAATTTCTGAAGAGTGACGATGTTGTCTCACATCCAGTAAACGCATGCAGAATTAAAATGTGTTCTTTGCAGCAAGGATTTTTGTCAAAGCTTTTTGATGAATACATCCTTGTCTCAATATTTCCTTTGCCAATTATTTTACAAAAAATTTCTCGCTGCTGTAATTTTGTTCGTCCGATTAATATGACCAGCAGATAGATGTCTTCCTCAACGATGACAGCAGTTTTTTTGTTTCTCGGATATTGCAATGGCTGTCTTGAAGATTAGAACATCAGCATCATTTCTTGCTTGTTTTGTTGCGATGTTAACAATTGAGGCGCAGTTTTGCAAAAGGCTATAAGCACCAAAATCGGAAAAATCGAGTTTGATATCGATTTTCATGTAAAATTTCACGAGGAATCGAATGTTTACGTTCCGGTTTGTCGAAACGGGATGAATCCCGCCTTAAAAGCATGAAGTTTTTTCAAAACGGTACTAGTTCTATAGTTTTTTCAAAATGTTCCATATTTTATATCTTTTTCCTATAAATAAAATTGATACCAATGTGTCAACAACATCACATAACAGTGAGATTTAAATTAAATTAAACCAAATAGCATCAATAGAAAACCCATCTCTTGTTTTAATGGAAAGTGTGATTTCGGCGTGTCAGATGGCATCCTCATCAGGTGCTGTCATAAGCCATCCGCCACGAAACAGCACTACCACGGTTAGCTTGTTGGTGGATTAAGCTTCGTTATATTTCAACCATTTTTATAATTTACATCTGCGAATTATAACGACCGTCAATGGGTTCGTATATAGCTACGTTGCTAAGTTTAAGTTTATCATTGGTTAGAACCTCCTAGTCTAGTCAACAACATTGTTTACTAGTTTTTGTGCTTTATGGGTAGCAACTTACTAACACTATTGATGCACATTAATGGGAGTTCTTAGCTTCCAGGTTATGCTGGTACATCGTTAATTTAATGGAAAGTGTGGTTTCGGCGTGTCAGATGGCATCCTCATCAGGTGCTGTCATAAGCCATCCGTCACGAAACAGCACTACCACGGTTAGCTTGTTGGTGGATTAGGCTTCGTTATATTTCAACCATTTTTATAATTTACATCTGCGAATTATAACGACCGTGTGCATCAATAGTGTTAGTAAGTTGCTACCCATAAAGCACAAAAACTAGTAAACAATGTTGTTGACTAGACTAGGAGGTTCGAACCAATGATAAACTCCATCTCTTGTGCTAGGGTGGAAATGGTTTTGCAAAACGATATAGAAATCGGATGTGTACCGTTTTGCGAAACCTCCCCAATTTCATAGTTAACTTCCCATCTGATGGAACAGGTAATTGAATCATGTTGATAGATAAATACAATCTTGCTACATTCTAGATAATTTAGCAACAATTCAATTTTTCAAAAATGAAAATGCCAAGAGTATAATTGTTTTTTTTTTGATTACCGAAAATTCAGCTTTTTGGAACTGTACCCTTTTGTAAAACTGTGCCTCAATTGTTGGTTACTCAATAAGCATTTCAATGAAATTTTTTATTGTACCTGTTTGATAAAAAATTTTCTTGGCTGGTCGGCACAATCATTGTTGCATCAAATAGTACCTCATAAAATGTTGAAAATATCTCAATTGCTCAATTGCATTTATATTTTTACTGTAATCTGCATATCCGTCGAATACAACAACATTTGAACCAAAATGATTTTGCAAATAGTTGATGTATTTATTAAGGATCACAGAGAAAGTATCATTTTTGTTCCATACGACGCGATGCAAAAAAAATCCACCATCGATGATATATGTAACATTATTCTGGTCAAGTTTAATATTAACAGGTTCCATAATATTGTAGAATTTTGATTTAGGACTTTTTCGCATGCCAGCATTGTCAAATAGTGATGTCGGGTATGGACTTAATTCATATTGTAGATATTTCTCAAGATGGTGGTCAAACTTTTTATTTACAGTTATTCCCTGAAAAGTAGCAACGGATCTATAGTGACTTTGCAGTTATTTATATCTTATAGGGATATAGGGTACATATGATTTCCATACTGAGCCATATTTCCTCGGTCCCCGTATTGCCCCTCTATACCCTATATGCATTTCCACTTCGTCAACATATAATATATATACTCTATGAATTATAATATATTTGAAAGACTTAATTTTTAGTGTAAATATTTGCAAATATTTAAATAAAACTTTTTTAGCTATATATAATGAATGAAAATATTTTTAAAAAAAATCATACAATTGCAATAATTATATTTTCAATTTGATTAAAAATTTTGTATAATCATCCATCCACCTAGCAATGCCTTATAGCTATGTAAGTTGAACATATACGGATGCGCGCTCCTCACTCTCCACGCTATATCTCCAAAATGATTGAAGTTATAAAAAAACGATTCAGATGAAAATTGTAGATAATTGTATGACCTACAAAATTCATAGTAACCTCGAACGCGGTATTTCGCATAGAAAACGAAATAATTGCAAAAAACCGACTAACACGACCTTTGGCCTCGAATAACTTATGGCGCAGACACGATATGATATGAGACTTTTTTGTCAGTCATTAGAACATCGAAATAAAGGTTTATGCAAATTTTCTGCTTATTCGCTTCCATTCCGAGGTTAAAGGCTAATTTGACTGGGGTAATTGTCTTTGTTCAATTCATTATCGGGCACTAACTCGATATAGCTCAGCGCAAGGTTTTCCTTCATGAAGTTATCGTACGCTGGTTTTACCTTTGGTTTTTGAGACAAGCTGTAGTGTATTCCTAGTTCCAAATCTGGAACTAGCCCATACATAACTAATTTCCCACACAAGCTTCTGTAATTTCCCACTCAAGCTTCTGTACTTTCCCACAAAGGCTTCAGGAAGCTCTCTATTATTGCAAAGCACATCCTTAAACCTACATTGATATGGTAATCTAAATTTCCCTTCTTGTCTCCGTGTGAAAGCTTAGTAGAGCATTGAACCTAGAGTAAACAAAAATATAACTTATGCGACGTTAATTGGGTCAATGCAAGGTAAGCTATATTGGATGCGACAAACTCCGTGAGAACTAAATTGAATCGCGTTCGATTGGTTATGGTAAGTAGATTAAAGACTAGAGTAGGAATTTTTATAGAATAAGCAAATTTAGTGTACATAGAAATTAAGAAAGAAAATATAAATAAAAAGAAGGAACGAGGCTGGCACTGGGCTCATCATTGTTCCTTAGTTGAACGAGGTTGTTTTTTTACACTACAACTTTTGCTTTCATGTCGACAAAACCTTTAACAGTAATACTTGAGTGAAATCTGCCGAATAAGGCAGACAAGTTCCCTTTTAATTCGCCAATTTGAAAATTCAGTAATATAGGCTGCCTGTCTTTCGGGACTGCGCCAAATATGTAGCAATTAGTCAGTTGCTGGTAGATCCTTAAAAATCATTATTGTTTTTTTTCCTTCTCCTCCTCGAGTTTGAGCCATAATTTTAGTGCGAGTACTTTGGATCCTGAAAAGATTGCCTTGATCTTAAATAGTATGCAATCGCCATACCGCTTATCATGCATGGATACAGTCTCTGAGAAATGTTTTTCGTATTCTCTTTCATCCTAGGTGAAAGCAATTTTATTAGGAATTTTCTTATTACCCAGAACCTGGACAGAGTGTCAGATAGTTTAATATCTTCTTGAATGAAATATGAATCATTACAAATGGATGAATTTATCTCTAAACAATCATTTTTGCCAGCGCTTGTAGGTCCGGTAATGATCCAGCCAAATACCGTGAATTGAGCCATGGGCGTATTTGATGGTCCCTTTCTGATGCCATTGCGAATGATGCGATGGTAGACATCTACCCTTAAAAATGCAATCAATCGCTTTTGGACGCCTGACTTCAACGCAGAATTTAGGGTCCATTTTTGATTGCAATGATATTTTACAAAAGTCATGAACCGTAGCAGAGAGTGAGTTACCTAAGCCTTTAGCGGCGACGTTGGTAGATTTCCTAGAAAGGCCCAAAGCTGCAACTACTTTCATCAAAACGGATGACCCAGTATTAACTCGTCCATTGACCTGAATTTTGTCAAAATTGCGATTGCACAATGCAACTTTAGCAGTGACTAACAAAATTCAATGACTAGAGAACATGCAATGAGTTGGCGAGTCATTGTTTGAAGTTGGTTCTGGTTGACTCTCTAAATCAGACGAAAGTCTGTTTCGCAGGGATGAGGTTCAATGCTAACTGAATGGGTTTTTACAGCCTATCGTTTGTCCAAATGTAAAAGAGCACTATGCTATTGGTATTGCATTCACTTGATTCCATGTGCTTGGCTGAGAGACAGCTTAGGCCCAACTTATTTGTTGTTACAAATTCCAACCTACGATTGAATTTTCGTACTATGAGTTTTGGACATCCAAATATCATATGGTTGCCTGAGCAGAACAGCGACGACGGTAGAGAAGGCATTGAATCGTCCGAAATTTTGTTAAACTCTTGGATTAAATGAGTCTTAGCTTGTTTAAGGTTATTTCTGTTTTTGCTTTTCATCTTCGTATGTTCAAAAGACAAATCCTCGTCATCGAGTTCGAGGCTAGCCATCAAAGTTTCCGAAAAAGGAAGCGAGCTATAAAAAGAAAATCCACCAATATTTTCTTTATGCATATTTCAACTCTCTTTAGTATCCACATCTAGTTTGCGAACAATGAGATAAACAAACCAGTTGCCATAATGTTAAACTGCGCAAGCGACGTCATAACAGCCCTCGACAGCTTCCTCGGCTCTATCGATGAGAGAGCCGACCTCTTGAGCTGACCCGCTTTCTGCACAAGGTAGGTCTAAGAAAGCCTGCAAATGCGCGTAGAGACGTCGTATTATGCCATCATTCCTCCTGAGAAGTTTATCGCACGCTACGTAAAAGTTTGATGACGAAATATGGACACCAACTAGAGTGCTCTTTGCTAACCCTTGTACACTGTTAAGGAGATGCTGTAACTTTATGATGGGAGCAATCAGAGGGTCGTTTCTATTGACAGCTGTAAATAGCTCCTTAAATGTGTCCCAATCCGCCTGGCTGCCGCTAAACGTAGGTACATTTACCTTAGGTACAGAATGACTCGATGGTTGAGGAAGAGTACATTGTAAGTCAAGTAAAGACTTTGGGGTAGGGATGAGGTGAATGTATTCGTATGTTCTAAATCTAGTTTTTGAATTTCATTCATGAGTTGTCTTTTATCTTCGATATAAGCAAATTCCACCTTGGTATATTAAAATGGCTTTTAAACTCGTCATCAGCATCAAATTCTTGCAAAATTTTATTGACGCAATTAATCGCGTACATTTTGCCAAGTTTCGCAGTTAAACCTCTCGAAATCTGCCGCTGGAGCGACTCTTAAAACGTTCTGTGTATGCTTAAAATCTTGGCTACAGAGGTCAAAAAGTTTTAATAAGGTTTGTAGAGTATTTTATATCGTTTATGGTTAGAAACGTAATTCCAAAACGAAAAACGATATCTTTTTGACCCCGCAAAATTTGAAATCAGCGCAGGAAGCAATTATTATATTATATTTTTATATTTTCATTTAAATACAGATAACTTGAAGTACCGTTACACGATAGCACTTCCACGGGATGACTTTTCTACTACTTTTCATGTAGTTGGAGCACTTCTTACCACTTTTCCAGATTAGCATAATCTTTCCTCTCGAAAAAATGGTAAAATACATGTTGTTTCGAGGAAACCACTCAAGAACTTGGCACGAGGTCGGCTTGAAAATGTTGGGTATCCACCTCAAAAAACTTTATAATTGCAAATGGATTCACTTCGCAGCACTTGGACGTTATAAATTAAGCTTGAGATACAAAATGCAATAAATGATGATGTTTTTGCTTTCGCTTTTTTCACACCTTTCGCAACAATACTCAGTTACTCAAAATAAAAGTGTGTTGTTAACTTAGGCCTTCGACACTTGCAATAATACTTATTCGTTATTAACTGGCCATATCTGTAGTTTCTCTGCAAATGCAGATAATGACACTCGCTTTGCGATTCGGGTGGTCACTTTTTATATGAACGCTGACCTTTCAACTAATGTTATGATATGTTCGTCACAGGTAAAGTGTGTTGCATTTCCCATGAACTGTGTCTAGCAGTTTTGCAACGACATGAAATAGCGATGATTCATACGTTAGGATTCGTCAGAAGAAATGTGGCAAAATTAGTGATCGATGTTATGTGGGATCGATCTTGTATGTATTAGCAAAGAACATACTACATAAAGAAGTCGAATGCTCGAATACTTTTTTACTCCAGGATATTTTATCAAAGCTGGACATGTGGGGGAAACGTAAGGGGTGTTGCACGAGCAGAGAGAAATGAGGTTTCAGCAGGCAGTTTTTTGTCAACAAGCAAGCGTATTTCGATGGTTTTACATCGCTTACGTTGTTTTCACGTAGATGTTGGCGGAAAGCTTTTCGAGAGACTCATTTCAGATTTGGCAAAGGGAAATGATTTCTAAAAGCACTCGGGCGGTTATGGAAAACAAACCATACTAAAAAAGCGAATATCATTCGATTGATGTGATTTGCATACTTTGTACTTCCAAATAATTTAATTTATTTTGATAAAATATCGTGGAACACATATACTGCTTTTCGAAAAAGTCTAGAAAAATACTTCCTCGAGCATGAAACATAAATATGTGTTAAAACTTTTGGCTGCGATTTTAAGATGCTAGTATCTTAACTTAAATTTTAAATATAGGATTTCATTTAGCAATAGCTAAATAGTAATTTAATAGTCTGTGAAAATAAATCCAGTACGACTTGTGAATTTCCACTCCACCCTATAGGTATCACATACAGAGCGTTAACTGATTTAGAGTGATCAGTTTCTCCAAGAACAGATTTGCCGAGAACCAAAATATTTTAAGTTAGAAAATTATATATATAATTTAATGGTAGATAACTTGTTCCAGAAAAACTGTTGTTGGGCCTAATGCACTTTCAAAAAAAAATTGTTTGAAAGAATTCAATTTTGGATGAATGGAATTTATTTTAGCAACGCGTTTTTCAAAGAATTTTAAGGAAAATTTCGATTAATAAAAGCCTAAAAGTAAAGGAAAAAAATCTGACTGACTGTTAGTTTGTAATTATATGAAGTTTTTTGCTGGATCTTTTTTCGTTTTTCATCACCGCCCAACTACAATGCTACCTCAACAAAACTGAAATCATAAACTCCAAAAGTTTAATTTTATGATCATAACAGCAATTAATCTCATCTCACCAGTTCAGGGTGACAAGCTTACATTTTCTAATAATGGCTATAATATTTCTTGTTTCTGGGCTGATTTTGAACACTTCTGCCAAACAGATGACGTGTTGCTTGCAAACACTAAAAAACTCATCAGATGGAGCATATAAATTCCCGAAATCCGACGAGGCTGCGCTGTAATTTTTCGCAAATATAAATAATTCCGAAGCACACGACAAAACTTCATCAGTTTTCCTTGTGATGCGCTCACACGATTCGCAATTCAGTTTCGTCACAACTTTGAAGGCAACATAGCCGGTAAAATACCTCAATGATGGAAGCTGTATCTGGATTTCAGCATTTTCGAAAGTATCTTCAGTCATAAAATCGAAATATGTGGTCTTTAGTACTTCGTTATGCTCTCTCAAGAATTCCTTCTCTTGGAGTTCTGCGCAATCAACAATTTCACTTTCTTCATATCCATCTAAATCTATTGTGAACATGATGTCGCTATCATCTGCACAATTGGTTCTATTGCTGAATTTAATTAAATTGTACGACATTATTTTAGAAAATAGAATATTCAATTCGGAAATCAAATTCTTTATCCAAGGTTAAACCACGTTTAAAAATATTTCCATGTTTCAAAGACCCGCTACTTAAACAATCAAATATTATATCAATTTTTTCCACAAATGAAGCAGTTGATAACGCTATTTCATTTGAATTTCTATTGAAGTGTTTCGTTTCAACAGCGGTACGAATGGCAGCACCTACAGTTCTGCTAAATACCTGTGAAGCGAAATTTACGCGAATTTTTTTAAAAAAGTTTGGGTGGATATGTTGAAATGTTAATTTTGTGCACATATTAGTCACTTTCTTTTGCTCAAGCTCCCATAATTCTTTTATTACGTCCCAGCTTACACCACCATCTGGTGCAAAAATGATAGTATTATGAAGAAGATTTCTCAAAGATTTAATTAAATGGGGGAAATCAAAAAGGCATATTACTTTTTCCCCATCTACATGTAAAAAGGTTTTTTTTTTGTGGAGATTCCTAAATCAGTAAAGCATTTCCTATTATTGGAACCCTTGGCACACGTTACAACTCTGATTTTAAGACCCCAACTTGAAAGATTTTTAATGTTTTCTTTCAGGATTTCTTGTAAGTTGTAACCTCTAATTTCATTTTGAGAAACAAAATAATTCAACACAAATTTCCAGTTGCCGATAAGCCCTTTTATCATAAAAACACACACTTGCTTTCTAATAGTGTTTTTTTCTGTTGAAACCGATGCACAGTGTGTCATTTTGCGAATCTAGCTGGACAAAAATATTTTTTTGTGCGGAAAACTTTTATTTGCTATTAGTAATTGATTTCATCTTCACAAAATACTACGTGTTGTGTTTTTATAAAAGAAAAACTTCCTTTTAATTTTGTCTATCTTTATTTGGATTCGTAATCGATCTATATGTATTTTTTTATCATCGAGGAATAAATTTATTTGAATCTAAATAAATGAAAAATCATTACATATGTATACTTTATAACTTAATTAAAAATAAACAATTTCAAAATCATGGGTGATCTCATGTCATGATGTACTCCGTACATCGAAAATTAATTTTCTCGAAAGAGTGCACGTTCCACCTGAAATTTTAAAAAAAAGTAAAAAACCGCACTTCAACGCGAAAAAATTTAACTGTTCCCGAAAGTATGCAAGTTAGTGCAAAACATAAGCAACTAATTAATGTTAGGACTCGAAGGGACTTTTTTTAAAAACCATCCTTAAAATTGGCTCCGTAGAAATATTTCACGATCGTAGAGTATGTCGGCACAATTTTTACAGCATGGCAGAAACTGTGGATGAATACAGTGATTTAGCATAGATGTGAAAAGTACTTACTTGTATTTCCAGCATCTAAAACACCAAACATGTTTTTGAAGTTCCTAGCGCACTGTAGGCTTTGAAAGTCAAACGGAAAATAATACTTAATTACCTGCGTGTCTGCTTTCATATCGGAAGAGGTCCATTGAGAGTCACTTTTCCACATAATTAAGGATGCTATTTATCTGAAAGACTTTTCACGCAATGCCCGAAGGGATATGTCATTAGGATTAAACGGATTTTATGGCTTTTGTCAATGTAAAAATTTTCAAATTTGTCCATCTAGATCTTGAAAATGACACACTGTGCGATGTCTTCTAACCCATCTATTAAGTCATGTGGAACATTATACCTCAATTCCCTTCTTATAGCTATTTCATCAAAAATTAAGACTACATATTTCTCCACTTTACTTAATAGTTCGCATTTTTTTTATAAATGGAAATGCATTATTAATTAAGCCTGGCTGTCATTGCTACTCAGGTGTCCAGTTGTACACTGTGGATGGATGCGGTAAGTTAACTTTTAAAATATTTCTCAAAAATTTATATGTAGACCGAGATATGTAAAAAATATTTTGCACTAAATTCTTTTCATCAATATCATATTTTCCTTTTTTTACATTGACTATCATTTTACACAAGACTTTGCTTTCACTACTAATATTTTGTGAATCAATTATTTCTTCAAGTGGTGTTTTATTCTTGTTTTTCAAGAGCTTTTTGTTATATCTATAACGGCACCGATCATTCTTTTTTGGTTTTTTATATTTCAACAACTCTTTTTTCAATTTTACACACTGGGCCTGCAAGCTGTTACATTTTTTCTTATAATAATGTATTTTTATTATATTTTTTTGGCAAGCTGCACAAAAATTACTTCCTGAACCCGTTGACCATCTTCCGTGTTCTAGTGCCAGAACCCGCCATATAAAATTTTGGGCGGAAAATTTTAATCGAGATACGACTTCTTTATGTTGTACATATATTCTTTGGTACTAGGCATGGGTAAAACCATCTCTTTTTAGGGAATCGTTTCATTGACTCTCATTCATTAAAAGAAACGTTTCCCTTAATGTTTCAGAGAAAGAAGCGTTAAGAAAATCATTTTGTTTCTGATTCGGTATATTAGCTCATATAACGTGTCATGGTTCGTCTACATATTGATACTCATCATCGCTTCAAAAATTTCTTCCACCGAAACAGAATCGTTCTCGGCACAACAACTCATGTCGCTTGTCCGAGACGATAAGTTTCGGCCGCGAGCAATGAGACGTGAGAAAAACAACTCTGCAAAGACTGAATGAATCACTGAGCTACTGAGACATTAATTTCGAAGTGACACGATAAGCTTAACGTCTCACTTTGCTGAAACGTTTCATTTGTATCATTCATTCAGGAGATACCCATCTCTAGTATGTATACATGTATTGCATACCATTTCCTTTCGTTTCATTACCTTAGAAAAGTCCAATAATGCTGCACGTAAAATAAAAGGCACTCAAATATGTTTACAATAAATTGTTGCATATTGTTATCTTTAATGTAGTCACAACGAGAGTGTATATATTTCATTTAGACATAGAAGCAATACACACTTAAATTTAATTTCTTTACAAGAGACACTTGCCTCGGTTTCTGAACATTGTTTTCCGACTATTAAACCTAAATCAGTAGAAGCAGTAGGATAATCAATGAATGTATGATCAATAAGTAGCTCCACATCGAGTACAAAGCTGTCATCTTGCATTGTACTGCATGTTACATTTGTACTCTGCATTTACTGCAGTATTTGTTTAACCATTACTATTTGACCATTATTTAGCTGTACTATATTTTTGGACAAAGCCCATGTCACTTTATGGTCATTAATATTAATTGAACCAATTATATGATAGTTTACATTTTCATATTGATATACATGCACCACCATACGAGTCTTGATGACACATGTGCTCATATCGTTTTTGGTGTGTATTTTAGCCACCTGTCCTAATTTCATTTCATGTAAAAGATTGATTATCTGTGTGAACGGTGTGAATGAGGATTTGACCAATTTTTTAAATTTGCCATTAAAATTCTATCATGTCTTTAAAACATTTAATGAGCTTTGAAAATTCTCTGAATTATCTACAATGTGCAGCACTTGAGTTTTCGTGCCATACAACGATTATAGTCAATAAAAAAATTTAGTCAAAATTGTCCTTGGGTAACTAGTATACGAGAGGCGTTCGAAAAATCGGTGCAAAAATGAAAGCTGCTTACGTGTTTGGTATAAACCTTTTTTTCGACATAGTCTCCTTTAAGGTTTATACACATCATCCAACGAAGTTTGTTGATCCCTTCCGAATAATAAGATTTGTGCAAGTCTGTAAAATATCCCTGAGTGTCTGCAATCACCTCTTCGTTTGAATAAAATTTTTGTCGTCCCAGCTATTTCTTCGAATTGGGGAGCAAACAGTAGTCCGTGCAAAGGAGCCAAATCTGGAGAACAGGGGGATGTGAAACGAATTGGAATCCTATTTCCATTAAGGGAGGAAGTACCTTTAGACACTTCAAAAAATCAATTTTTTTTTATTGTTTTAATCGATAGATATATTGCCTAAAAATATCATGTCAAAATTTCAATAGCTAGTTCTCAAAATTGTGGAAGAGATGCATCCCGGAAGTGCCTGGCACTGAGTTCGCATAGCTCGCCGAGCGTTAACGCTTCGAGAATCCGCTATATAACGAATTTCTCAAATTGAGCGTGTTAAGTACGACTTCTTCGATGACTGTGCATGTTATTTCTGTTCTCTAAATATCGACTTTTCTTTTCGAGTCGAGTCCAGCATTCTCCCGATCTACAAAGATCTTTCTAGGGACGATCTCCTAACCAGATGCTTGGGGGGGGGGGGGGACACACACATAATGCGAACGAATCCTTCAACGCCACGGTGTGGCGCGTGACGCCAAAACACCTGAATTCGGGGAAGAAAATGTCGAGATTGCCGCACATATTGCTGCTGGACTCTTCAATGGAGTCTACGGAACCATTTTGATGCCAATGCGACAGTTGAAATTTAATAGAGGACATCAGTGCAAGATTTTCGCCGATCACATGGACGACATTCGAGTAGCGCGCGCAGACCGACGGCACAGTGAAAGCACGAAGGAGGCCCGTAGTGCTCGCAGAGAGGCACAACTCATTCAAAATGAGTATTTTGAGGAAGCAGAGGGTTCACTCTACGAACCTGGTGGTGCTGATTGAACATCTCCCTTTATTAAATTATTTTTCTCTTGACCACAAACTTTAAGCGGCCTTTTCTCGAAGCTTTGTTTTTTAAAATTGCGTAAGTGATAATTAAAAAACTAGTGAATCGATTTTCGTCATCTAGCATTCATTTTAAAGAGCATAAAAAAGTGTTTTATATAGGCTAAAGATTAAAAAACAAATTAATTTGGGACTATTTTTGACTGGAAGTACAACGAAATTTTTCGTGAAAATCGTAATTTTTTGGAGCCTGTTTTGAAGGGTTAATTTTCGAATTTCACAAATATTTTAGTCAATCTACTAAAAAAAAACTCTCGAGTACGGAAATGTTTGGCTTGTTGATTTAAGATGAAAATTGCAGCCAACATCGCTTACGCAATTTTCGACGTCAGCTACGACATGGCTTTCAAGATCCTTGAAAAATTTGTTAATTTTCAACTTTCACTGTAGAATATGTATTTTTTAACCGAAACTATCGCCTAAAATAAATATTATACTGATTTAATAAGAAATGTCCTCATTTCTTCACAAATCAGTTGCAAAAAAGACTTTTTTCGGCCTCTAAAGGTACTTCCCCCTTCAATTTTGTGACTACTACTGCTGACGTGTGTGCTGGTGCGTTTTCGTGATGGAAAAGGACTTTCTTGTGAGCCAATCGCGGGCGTTTTTCTTGCAGCTCGATTTTCAAACGGTCCAATAACGATGAATAATATGCATCTGTAATAGTTTTACCCTTTACCAGATAGCCGATGAGGATTATCCGTTACAAATCCCAAAAGACAGTCGCCATAACCTTTTCGGCCGAAGAAACGGTCTTTGTCTTTTTTGGTGCAGATTCCCACTTGGTAACCCATTGTTTAGAATGTTTTTTGGTTTCAGGAGTATAGTAATGTATCCATGTTTCATCGACAGTGACGAAACGACGCTGAAAGTCCTCCGTATTCTTCTGGAACAGCTGCAAACCATCCTTGCAACACTTCACACGATTCCCTTTTTGGTCAAGCGTGAGCAATTGCGCTATCCATCTTGCGGATAGCTTTCTCATGTCCAAATGTTTATGCAAAATATTATGTACCCATTCAGTCGAGATGCCCACATCACTAGCAATCTTTCGCACTTTAACTTGCTGTATGCTCCCACTACCACACCTCCCTCCCAGCCAATCATCCTCCATGTGCTTCGCCAATTTGGACGCCCCATGAAAGATGATTGCCGAGAGAGGGCCCTATGCGTAGCACCCACCAACTGTGGCCGCATAGTGGCGACCGAAGAATAACATTTTTTTGGAAAATCGGCTAGCTCACAACACACAAACACAAAACAACCGAAGAACCGGACAAACCGAATCGCGCACAATCTGAGGAGGGGCAAAACCATGAAAAAAAATCACTTCATACTAGATTTCACTTTATATTTTGCCAATTACAAATTAATTATACATTCCACTGTTTATATTTTACAATCTAACAAATCTGTTACTTTATATGCTCCACTCTTTGCTTTCCAACACAAATATATGTAAAAATCGGCGGCTGTGATCGAGCATCCGACGAAGTTACGTTTTTGGGTGTCCGCTGAGAATCCCGAGTCCGCAAAATGCGACCCACAGGAGTCGGATCAACGACCGGAAACTGCACTTGCCCACGAAATATGCACGTGAACATCAAACTCGACGAGGCTTGTTCGCTAGACTCGAAGACGGCGTTTTCGGTGAACGCCAAAACGTCAGCGGCGGAATTCCAATCCGACTCGAAATTCACTTCTCCGAAAACGGGCCTAAGTCACGGCGCCGTCAATTCGACGGTATAACCAAAAATGAAGATCACTATACTCAGCTCAGCCGGTTGTTTTTACCAAATCCAACCAACTCCGAACGATTCCCGCCTGTGACTCTACGACTTTTCTTCGACTCACAACTCACACTCACACACATATATCACACCCAGGCTCGAGTCGGCTCATTTTCATGCTCATATAGAGTAATCCGCAAATTTTGTCCAATTAGATGGGCGACCGCACCCAAAAAAACCGCTTCTCTCTCGAACACATCAATTCACAACATCAGAAACGCGTTTCTCACCTCTCTCGAGAGACAGTGCGAGTGGTGGATTAGTAATTTGAATTTAAGTACTGCCAATGGCGATTATTTGACAGTGTTACGATGCAATTTAAATTGATTGTCGTTTTGGTAGAAAATAAAGAATATTTTAATAAAATGATCCGCAACAAATTCTTTTGTCATCCATCACTATATCATGAATTTGATCATTGATTTCTGGGGTCGAAACCTCCACAGGCCGTCCAGAACGTTTTAGCGTCACTTGTGCTCAGATGTACAGTTCGAAACCACTTATAAACTGTTCTAATTGAAGATGCAGAGTCACCATAATGTTTATCAAGCTTTTCTTTAGTCTCCTGAGGCGTTTTGACTTTCAAGAAGTAATGTTTAATCCCCAAACGAAGTTCGTTTTCGTCCATTTCTTGAATATCACTCGACTTCCTTGATTCACACGAATGCCAAACACAAGGTAATACACCAATATGGCCGAAATTTGGTGGGCGTTCATTCAAGAGCTGCTTCAAATAAAACATGAACATTGGTGGTGCCATCTCTCGGACTTTGCACGGACTTTTCAAACGCCCCTCGTATGTAAAACACAGGCTAGTACCAAGGTTTATAGACTACACGTATGATCATGCGCATCCTCTCGTTCTACCTCGTTCTAAAAATGACGAAACTGATGCTGAATCGTAGCACAAATTTCATGAAAATGAGGGTTGCGGCTTCTGGTTATGGGAATAAAACATGAAATTTACGCATTGGTGTCACCATGCAGTAGAAACATGGTTTGCAAATTGTCACAATCCCGACCACGCGCACAAACCCGAGGATCCGAGATCGAGTGCTCCACCATTTTGGACGCTCCTCAACCCCGGATGCCTCGTCTGCACCCGCGCCGCCGGGACTGGTACAACGTCGACCGCATAGTGGCGGTCCCAATTTAATTTGGTTAATTCCGCGACTAGCTCACCGAGTCGTGGGATTTTGTAAAAAGAGAAGAACCACGAAACCCATTCGCACACGCGTAACCCGTGAAGAAGAAAAAAATCACATCACTTGTTTTAATTTGCTTATTCCATTATTATTAGTTAAATATTTTTTTATATAATAATTTTCTTTTATTAATTAAGTTACTCAATTGTAGGTCGCTCTAATTCACTTCATGCTTACATTTTGTACAGTCTTACATTTGTAGATTCAAACTTTTGATAATACGTTCACCACGCAGACTAGAAACTCGAGACTCCACATGGTCTTCAATTGTAGCAACTAGGGGCGCTGTAGGATCGCTTCACTAATTAAACACTGAATGACTGTAGGTCCGCCCGCCTGGGCCGGCTCCCAACCAAACGATCAAGAACTCCGCTCTGTCCCAAACACGACGCAGGGCCTCCAACGGGCTTCCACTCCTTCTGGAACTGCACTTTGCAGCGTTTAGCACTTATCGCCACGAGAAAACCACGCCAGCGCCCTGAATACAGCAACAAATCTCCATTATTTTTCTATCTCGAAGTCGGAACGCAGGCTCTGGTGGCTCGAGAGTTCTCCTTCCAAGTTACAAACTTGGTTCTTCTCGTCTAGCAAAAAGAAACTTCTTCACTCGCTGCTGCGAGCTAGTACACCGTCCGGCGGCCAACTCTCCACACTCAATCACCATTTGCGGCACGCATCGAAAAGCTACTTTTCGCGTAGCGTGGCATGATCGATCACTCGTATCCACGAAAGCTTGAGCACGATCCGAGGGTTGAAGCGAGATGACGCGTTTGAACAGATTTTTCGGAAATTAGCGAGCTTTGCACTTTCAGATAATCATTGCCAGGTAAGTATTTCACGGAGTTAGTTATTTCGGTCAGAAAAGGCGCGAAGATAATTTGATTTTAGTTTAGGCTAGGTAAGTAACAAACGTGGGGACGACCCCGCCCTGAGAAGAGCCTCTCCACAATAATGCCGGGCTATGAATGAACTCTGAGAAGGAGAGATCTCATGGTTGATATGAGGCTAGACAGATGTAGTCAAAACGTGTAAACGTAGAAATCATCATGCTCGCTCAAACGAACCAAGAAGGTTTAACAAAAGGGAGGTCTTACGTGAAGCTCAGCAGATTTAGTCAAAACGTATTACCGTCGAAATCATCATACATGTTCACGCAAGTTCCTCGATACGGTATTACGTTAAGGTAATCTTACTCAATCGACAGTTTTATCCGAAATAAGCCTTCAAAACTAGCTACTTAGTCGAACTAGCCTAAAACAGGAAGGAAACCTATCGACAGCGAGTTACTGAGTTTTAAACAAAGTGAAACACTGGCGTGTTGGAAGGGTGACTAATGAAACAAGACTGAAGTACATCGAACTTTGGTTGAAAAACAAAAATGATGGTCTCACTTCTTGTGAGCAATTATGAATAATCTGATATATACACCTATATACTAAACCAAAATATTTACATTATATACAGACGTCAACGCTCAACGCGGACTAGTTAAGGGACCCCAGAGGTCATCAATTCTCTAGCATTTTGTGACTCCAAACCCAATTATTCTACGGACCAAAGAAATACTGAAAATAGCGTTGCAGATATACCTAATTCACTTTCCTGTTATATAAACAATTGAGGATGAACGTCCACACTGATGCAACTAAAACATTATGTGTTGAAGCCACCAGGAAAACTCATTGGATCGTTAACTTCAAGCCGATACTTTCCCCTAGCCAAAATGAGAAGAGCAGCATCCACACTGATGCAACCAACACTACGCGAGTAACATATGATAATGCTCCCAACAAAGTTGAATCTCATTCAGTCAATAGCGCCCTAAATAAAGTTCACTTAAAGTCAATGGATGGCAACCTAAATAAAATCAATCGAACTCAGCTGTTGATGCAATATCATATGTTGCAAAATCTACGGGTAATAGCCAACAATTATCTAGGCCAGAACATGCAAATTTTAGTATTTAATTACTATGAGCATGAAAAACAATTAATTTACGGAACTACGCGTTCCTATCGAATAAAACGCACTTTTTATATTTAATATTAAATACAATTTATTTCACGTCACGTGTTCCGTAGTGCATCAAGCACTAACTCTTCTTCAATACTGCCTTCTATAAACAAAAGTAATTACTTATATCGATTTTATTTTATATCTTAATCCGTCAGCAAATATCTAACTGAGGATGTTTACAAAAATAGCACCTGAAGAGGAAGCCATTCGTTATCCCGAAACCACGCTCCCTATTTAATTATGGCACCAACCATTAATCTGGAACAAAAGAACCTCCATTAATGTGCAAAAATAGTGTTAGCAAGTGGCTAACCAACAAAAGCACACTAGTGGGCGATTTGTCTCGACTAGAAACGGAGGTTCAAATCCAAAAATAAGAATCATTTCAAATTGCAACGTATGCACAATATACGAACGAAAAAATATAGACAGTCGTTATACTTCGCAGATGCAAATATTAAAATAGTTGAAATATAACGAGCTTAACCCATCAACAAGCCTAACCCGTGGTCGTGTTGTCTGATAACGAATGGCATATGACAGCACTTGAAGAGGAAGCCATTCGTTATCCCGAAACCACGCTCCCTATCTTCATATCATTCATTATCAGGAACTGGTAGTACAATGTATTTGTACGTGGTCATAATTTAATGTGGAATTTTAATTACGAATAATAGCTCTTTAGTATTTTTACTATTTATGCCTACTGCTATCTCTATATGTTTTAATTTCTCTATATCAATATCATGATCTAAAATTTCTTCAGTAGTTACCATATTCCTGCTCATTACTCCTAGTTTTGCTGACATTAAATTATCCTGAATTGTTTCTACTTCATTTCGTAAGATTTGTAAGTTTATTATCATTGCTAAGTAAGTGATTTCTATTCTCCATCTGCTGGAAGTTTCGTTTAAAGATTTTTCAATATTTTTTCTGTCTATTTTTATTGTTTCTATTATTTTATTCATTTGATCTTCTACTCTATTGTTTATCGTTATTTGTTTATTCATTCTATCAATTAATTCATGATTATTGGAATCTATTACTTTAAAATGATCCTCTATGTACTGCCTGTCATCAGCGTCCATTAAACCAAATAACCAATTATACACATTCACTATTGGGTAAACCATTCCCCGCTTTTGTTTGCTAGCTTGAAGAGTTTTCTTGCATATTTCTCTATAACCTGCGGTTTTTCCTAATTCTGAATTACAAGTTTGATATAATCGATCCGTGGTGAATACTATACTAGGTGTTGTTTGCTCTCTATCTTTAATTAACTTTTCTAAAGCTTTTTCGGAAAAAATGTTTTCTTTGGCAAAATTACGTTTCGATTTAGATCTAAATTCTTTTGGTAAAAGTGTTTGTAGTTGATGCTCAATATTTTCTAGTTCTCGATTTACTGTCCATTGTCTGTGATCGTGTATACCTGAATTGTTAGTTTTTTTAATTTCGTCTATAGCTGTTTCAATGTTTTCTCAATTTACTTTATGTAAGATCATGTGTCGCTCTTTAACTAGTTGTATTTGGTCCATTTTAATTTCTGTTTATCCTATGTCCGTGTCTATTTTGTCAATTACCAAAGTCGCCAACTTTAGGTGTAATAGATATGTAAGATAGATTATCGCAATCATTTTCCGCATGTGTTGCATCTCCTCCCTCTTCAAGATTTTCCAGTCGTCCTCGACTTGCAATGACAATATTCTTTTTCGGTCTCTTAATGTTAACTATAGCTATTTTACTAGTGTTTGTTTGTGTTTTAAACTTAGGTTCTAATTTCTTTCTAGTTGCTTTCGGATTTTTAATTAGTACCTCATCTCTTGTTTCATTATATTCCTCTCTTGTTTTGTTTTCTCATTCTAACATATATTCTTTTATTTTCTTAATCTTTTCAAAAATTACTGTTTTGTTAATTCTTCCTAAATGAACATCTAAGGGTATCTCCCTTATTGTAGAATGTATTTGCCTGTTATAAAATTCTAATGCTTCAAAAAATTATTCCTTCGTTGTTTGGTTTGGAAGACTATTACATCCAGTTCTCATTTTTTCTTGAATTGTCTCGTGGAATCTCTCAATATCTCCGTTACCTGTGTGAGAATTCGGTTTTGTGATATGTATTTGAATACGCTTTTCCTCGTAAACTTCTTTCAGTAATAAAGCATTGAAATCTCCATCTCCTATAATCTTATTAGGTCTTCCTGTATTTGCTAATATTGATAAAAGTCCTTCTCTCGTGTCTGCCATATTTTTAGATTGAATTACAGAACCTGTTGCAAATTTTGAAAATTTATCTCTTCCTGTCAATATAATCAAACCATCTATAAAAAATAAATCCATATGAATTATTTGTCCAATTTCATTTGGTGTCTCAGACAAAAGTAATAAAGGTTTAACTGGTTTTCTATCTACTTTCATTTTATTGCATATTTCGCAAACGTTGATGAATCGATTGACGTATTTTTTCAAATTTGGAAAATAAATTTTTCTTTTTAATCCTGCATAGTTTTCTAGTATTCCTGCATGACCTGTCTCTTTTTTTTGATAGTTTTTAATAGTTTCAACTAGCTCATCTTCATTTTCTACTTCATGTACAATTTCAGTTACTTTCAAAAATTTAATTTTTCTTCTGTTAAAAGTTTTAATTAGAATCTGTTGTAACACATTGTATTTGGAATCTTCAAGTTCACTATAAATTGCTACAATACCGGGTCGTAGTTGTTTTTTCAAGAGATTTATTACAAACGATTCATTAGATATATTTTTCAAAGATAATATTACTCGTTTCCGATCCGTAGACTTCAATTTATATTTTCCTATATTTTTTTCTACTAGAATTATTTGCTGTTTATATTTATTAACTATATCCTCTTTTATTGGAGTATGGTCATCAAAATTTTTTTCTTGTGAGTGGACAGTATTTCCACTGCTGTTTTTTTAATTTTTCCTTTTAACTCTTTCTATTTTCGGATGAATTTGTAATTCGTAATCTGCATTGGATGAAACACTTGGTGCTGGATTTCCTTTAATGGTTCCTGGTATGGTTTAAATTGAAATTATTTTTACATTGCCCCTTTTCGTGTTTTATTAACTTGTAACATATTAATTTCTCCTGATTCTCTCAGTCTTGATAGGAAATCTGCTGGAATATTATCTTTCCCTTTGATATATTCTAGTTTGATATCGTATTCGCCTAATTTTAGAATCCATCGTTGTAATCTTGGAGTAATATCTTTTCCTTTAAACTTTTTATATAGCTATGTAATTGGTTGATGATCTGTTTGTAGATCGAACTCTCGTCCATATAAGAATGGCCTCAAATAATTTACTGCCCAAACGATTGCTAACATTTCCTTTTCAATAGTTGCATAGCGTTTCTCATGTTCATTGAGTGTTCTGCTTATGTAACAAATTGGGTGTCGTTTTTGGCTCAACACTGCGCCTATCGCAAAGTTACTTGCATCCGTGGTTACTTTGAATCTTTCAGTAAAGTCAGGATGTTTAAGGACTGGGGCTGAAATTAACAAAATTTTCAACTTTTCAAAGGCTCCGACATATCCGCTGTTTCTCTATAACCTGCGGTTTTTCCTAATTCTGAATTACAAGTTTGATATAATCGATCCGTGGTGAATACTATACTAGGTGTTGTTTGCTCTCTATCTTTAATTAACTTTTCTAAAGCTTTTTCGGAAAAAATGTTTTCTTTGCCAAAATTACGTTTCGATTTAGATCTAAATTCTTTTGGTAAAAGTGTTTGTAGTTGATGCTCAATATTTTCTAGTTCTCGATTTACTGTCCATTGTCTGTGATCGTGTATACCTGAATTGTTAGTTTTTTTAATTTCGTCTATAGCTGTTTCAATGTTTTCTCAATTTACTTTATGTAAGATCATGTGTCGCTCTTTAACTAGTTGTATTTGGTCCATTTTAATTTCTGTTTATCCTATGTCCGTGTCTATTTTGTCAATTACCAAAGTCGCCAACTTTAGGTGTAATAGATATGTAAGATAGATTATCGCAATCATTTTCCGCATGTGTTGCATCTCCTCCCTCTTCAAGATTTTCCAGTCGTCCTCGACTTGCAATGACAATATTCTTTTTCGGTCTCTTAATGTTAACTATAGCTATTTTACTAGTGTTTGTTTGTGTTTTAAACTAAGTTTCTAATTTCTTTCTAGTTGCTTTCGGATTTTTAATTAGTACCTCATCTCTTGTTTCATTATATTCCTCTCTTGTTTTGTTTTCTCATTCTAACATATATTCTTTTATTTTCTTAATCTTTTCAAAAATTACTGTTTTGTTAATTCTTCCTAAATGAACATCTAAGGGTATCTCCCTTATTGTAGAATGTATTTGCCTGTTATAAAATTCTAATGCTTCAAAAAATTATTCCTTCGTTGTTTGGTTTGGAAGACTATTACATCCAGTTCTCATTTTTTCTTGAATTGTCTCGTGGAATCTCTCAATATCTCCGTTACCTGTGTGAGAATTCGGTTTTGTGATATGTATTTGAATACGCTTTTCCTCGTAAACTTCTTTCAGTAATAAAGCATCGAAATCTCCATCTCCTATAATCTTATTAGGTCTTCCTGTATTTGCTAATATTGATAAAAGTCCTTCTCTCGTGTCTGCCATATTTTTAGATTGAATTACAGAACCTGTTGCAAATTTTGAAAATTTATCTCTTCCTGTCAATATAATCAAACCATCTATAAAAAATAAATCCATATGAATTATTTGTCCAATTTCATTTGCTGTCTCAGACAAAAGTAATAAAGGTTTAACTGGTTTTCTATCTACTTTCATTTTATTGCATATTTCGCAAACGTTGATGAATCGATTGACGTATTTTTTCAAATTTGGAAAATAAATTTTTCTTTTTAATCCTGCATAGTTTTCTAGTATTCCTGCATGACCTGTCTCTTTTTTGTGATAGTTTTTAATAGTTTCAACTAGCTCATCTTCATTTTCTACTTCATGTACAATTTCAGTTACTTTCAAAAATTTAATTTTTCTTCTGTTAAAAGTTTTAATTAGAATCTGTTGTAACACATTGTATTTGGAATCTTCAAGTTCACTATAAATTGCTACAATACCGGGTCGTAGTTGTTTTTTCAAGAGATTTATTACAAACGATTCATTAGATATATTTTTCAAAGATAATATTACTCGTTTCCGATCCGTAGACTTCAATTTATATTTTCCTATATTTTTTTCTACTAGAATTATTTGCTGTTTATATTTATTAACTATATCCTCTTTTATTGGAGTATGGTCATCAAAATTTTCTTCTTGTGAGTGGACAGTATTTCCACTGCTGTTTTTTTAATTTTTCCTTTTAACTCTTTCTATTTTCGGATGAATTTGTAATTCGTAATCTGCATTGGATGAAACACTTGGTGCTGGATTTCCTTTAATGGTTCCTGGTATGGTTTAAATTGAAATTATTTTTACATTGCCCCTTTTCGTGTTTTATTAACTTGTAACATATTAATTTCTCCTGATTCTCTCAGTCTTGATAGGAAATCTGCTGGAATATTATCTTTCCCTTTGATATATTCTAGTTTGATATCGTATTCGCCTAATTTTAGAATCCATCGTTGTAATCTTGGAGTAATATCTTTTCCTTTAAACTTTTTATATAGCTATGTAATTGGTTGATGATCTGTTTGTAGATCGAACTCTCGTCCATATAAGAATGGCCTCAAATAATTTACTGCCCAAACGATTGCTAACATTTCCTTTTCAATAGTTGCATAGCGTTTCTCATGTTCATTGAGTGTTCTGCTTATGTAACAAATTGGGTGTCGTTTTTGGCTCAACACTGCGCCTATCGCAAAGTTACTTGCATCCGTGGTTACTTTGAATCTTTCAGTAAAGTCAGGATGTTTAAGGACTGGGGCTGAAATTAACAAAATTTTCAACTTTTCAAAGGCTCCGACATATCCGCTGTTTCTCTATAACCTGCGGTTTTTCCTAATTCTGAATTACAAGTTTGATATAATCGATCCGTGGTGAATACTATACTAGGTGTTGTTTGCTCTCTATCTTTAATTAACTTTTCTAAAGCTTTTTCGGAAAAAATGTTTTCTTTGCCAAAATTACGTTTCGATTTAGATCTAAATTCTTTTGGTAAAAGTGTTTGTAGTTGATGCTCAATATTTTCTAGTTCTCGATTTACTGTCCATTGTCTGTGATCGTGTATACCTGAATTGTTAGTTTTTTTAATTTCGTCTATAGCTGTTTCAATGTTTTCTCAATTTACTTTATGTAAGATCATGTGTCGCTCTTTAACTAGTTGTATTTGGTCCATTTTAATTTCTGTTTATCCTATGTCCGTGTCTATTTTGTCAATTACCAAAGTCGCCAACTTTAGGTGTAATAGATATGTAAGATAGATTATCGCAATCATTTTCCGCATGTGTTGCATCTCCTCCCTCTTCAAGATTTTCCAGTCGTCCTCGACTTGCAATGACAATATTCTTTTTCGGTCTCTTAATGTTAACTATAGCTATTTTACTAGTGTTTGTTTGTGTTTTAAACTAAGTTTCTAATTTCTTTCTAGTTGCTTTCGGATTTTTAATTAGTACCTCATCTCTTGTTTCATTATATTCCTCTCTTGTTTTGTTTTCTCATTCTAACATATATTCTTTTATTTTCTTAATCTTTTCAAAAATTACTGTTTTGTTAATTCTTCCTAAATGAACATCTAAGGGTATCTCCCTTATTGTAGAATGTATTTGCCTGTTATAAAATTCTAATGCTTCAAAAAATTATTCCTTCGTTGTTTGGTTTGGAAGACTATTACATCCAGTTCTCATTTTTTCTTGAATTGTCTCGTGGAATCTCTCAATATCTCCGTTACCTGTGTGAGAATTCGGTTTTGTGATATGTATTTGAATACGCTTTTCCTCGTAAACTTCTTTCAGTAATAAAGCATCGAAATCTCCATCTCCTATAATCTTATTAGGTCTTCCTGTATTTGCTAATATTGATAAAAGTCCTTCTCTCGTGTCTGCCATATTTTTAGATTGAATTACAGAACCTGTTGCAAATTTTGAAAATTTATCTCTTCCTGTCAATATAATCAAACCATCTATAAAAAATAAATCCATATGAATTATTTGTCCAATTTCATTTGCTGTCTCAGACAAAAGTAATAAAGGTTTAACTGGTTTTCTATCTACTTTCATTTTATTGCATATTTCGCAAACGTTGATGAATCGATTGACGTATTTTTTCAAATTTGGAAAATAAATTTTTCTTTTTAATCCTGCATAGTTTTCTAGTATTCCTGCATGACCTGTCTCTTTTTTGTGATAGTTTTTAATAGTTTCAACTAGCTCATCTTCATTTTCTACTTCATGTACAATTTCAGTTACTTTCAAAAATTTAATTTTTCTTCTGTTAAAAGTTTTAATTAGAATCTGTTGTAACACATTGTATTTGGAATCTTCAAGTTCACTATAAATTGCTACAATACCGGGTCGTAGTTGTTTTTTCAAGAGATTTATTACAAACGATTCATTAGATATATTTTTCAAAGATAATATTACTCGTTTCCGATCCGTAGACTTCAATTTATATTTTCCTATATTTTTTTCTACTAGAATTATTTGCTGTTTATATTTATTAACTATATCCTCTTTTATTGGAGTATGGTCATCAAAATTTTCTTCTTGTGAGTGGACAGTATTTCCACTGCTGTTTTTTTAATTTTTCCTTTTAACTCTTTCTATTTTCGGATGAATTTGTAATTCGTAATCTGCATTGGATGAAACACTTGGTGCTGGATTTCCTTTAATGGTTCCTGGTATGGTTTAAATTGAAATTATTTTTACATTGCCCCTTTTCGTGTTTTATTAACTTGTAACATATTAATTTCTCCTGATTCTCTCAGTCTTGATAGGAAATCTGCTGGAATATTATCTTTCCCTTTGATATATTCTAGTTTGATATCGTATTCGCCTAATTTTAGAATCCATCGTTGTAATCTTGGAGTAATATCTTTTCCTTTAAACTTTTTATATAGCTATGTAATTGGTTGATGATCTGTTTGTAGATCGAACTCTCGTCCATATAAGAATGGCCTCAAATAATTTACTGCCCAAACGATTGCTAACATTTCCTTTTCAATAGTTGCATAGCGTTTCTCATGTTCATTGAGTGTTCTGCTTATGTAACAAATTGGGTGTCGTTTTTGGCTCAACACTGCGCCTATCGCAAAGTTACTTGCATCCGTGGTTACTTTGAATCTTTCAGTAAAGTCAGGATGTTTAAGGACTGGGGCTGAAATTAACAAAATTTTCAACTTTTCAAAGGCTCCGACATATCCGCTGTTTCTCTATAACCTGCGGTTTTTCCTAATTCTGAACTACAAGTTTGATATAATCGATCCGTGGTGAATACTATACTAGGTGTTGTTTGCTCTCTATCTTTAATTAACTTTTCTAAAGCTTTTTCGGAAAAAATGTTTTCTTTGCCAAAATAACGTTTCGATTTAGATCTAAATTCTTTTGGTAAAGTGTTTGTAGTTGATGCTCAATATTTTCTAGTTCTCGATTTACTGTCCATTGTCTGTGATCGTGTATACCTGAATTGTTAGTTTTTTTAATTTCGTCTATAGCTGTTTCAATGTTTTCTCAATTTACTTTATGTAAGATCATGTGTCGCTCTTTAACTAGTTGTATTTGGTCCATTTTAATTTCTGTTTATCCTATGTCCGTGTCTATTTTGTCAATTACCAAAGTCGCCAACTTTAGGTGTAATAGATATGTAAGATAGATTATCGCAATCATTTTCCGCATGTGTTGCATCTCCTCCCTCTTCAAGATTTTCCAGTCGTCCTCGACTTGCAATGACAATATTCTTTTTCGGTCTCTTAATGTTAACTATAGCTATTTTACTAGTGTTTGTTTGTGTTTTAAACTTAGGTTCTAATTTCTTTCTAGTTGCTTTCGGATTTTTAATTAGTACCTCATCTCTTGTTTTGTTTTCTCATTCTAACATATATTCTTTTATTTTCTTAATCTTTTCAAAAATTACTGTTTTGTTAATTCTTCCTAAATGAACATCTAAGGGTATCTCCCTTATTGTAGAATGTATTTGCCTGTTATAAAATTCTAATGCTTCAAAAAATTATTCCTTCGTTGTTTGGTTTGGAAGACTATTACATCCAGTTCTCATTTTTTCTTGAATTGTCTCGTGGAATCTCTCAATATCTCCGTTACCTGTGTGAGAATTCGGTTTTGTGATATGTATTTGAATACGCTTTTCCTCGTAAACTTCTTTCAGTAATAAAGCATCGAAATCTCCATCTCCTATAATCTTATTAGGTCTTCCTGTATTTGCTAATATTGATAAAAGTCCTTCTCTCGTGTCTGCCATATTTTTAGATTGAATTACAGAACCTGTTGCAAATTTTGAAAATTTATCTCTTCCTGTCAATATAATCAAACCATCTATAAAAAATAAATCCTTATGAATTATTTGTCCAATTTCATTTGGTGTCTCAGACAAAAGTAATAAAGGTTTAACTGGTTTTCTATCTACTTTCATTTTATTGCATATTTCGCAAACGTTGATGAATCGATTGACGTATTTTTTCAAATTTGGAAAATAAATTTTTCTTTTTAATCCTGCATAGTTTTCTAGTATTCCTGCATGACCTGTCTATTTTTCGTGATAGTTTTTAATAGTTTCAACTAGCTCATCTTCATTTTCTACTTCATGTACAATTTCAGTTACTTTCAAAAATTTAATTTTTCTTCTGTTAAAAGTTTTAATTAGAATCTGTTGTAACACATTGTATTTGGAATCTTCAAGTTCACTATAAATTGCTACAATACCGGGTCGTAGTTGTTTTTTCAAGAGATTTATTACAAACGATTCATTAGATATATTTTTCAAAGATAATATTACTCGTTTCCGATCCGTAGACTTCAATTTATATTTTCCTATATTTTTTTCTACTAGAATTATTTGCTGTTTATATTTATTAACTATATCCTCTTTTATTGGAGTATGGTCATCAAAATTTTCTTCTTGTGAGTGGACAGTATTTCCACTGCTGTTTTTTTAATTTTTCCTTTTAACTCTTTCTATTTTCGGATGAATTTGTAATTCGTAATCTGCATTGGATGAAACACTTGGTGCTGGATTTCCTTTAATGGTTCCTGGTATGGTTTAAATTGAAATTATTTTTACATTGCCCCTTTTCGTGTTTTATTAACTTGTAACATATTAATTTCTCCTGATTCTCTCAGTCTTGATAGGAAATCTGCTGGAATATTATCTTTCCCTTTGATATATTCTAGTTTGATATCGTATTCGCCTAATTTTAGAATCCATCGTTGTAATCTTGGAGTAATATCTTTTCCTTTAAACTTTTTATATAGCTATGTAATTGGTTGATGATCTGTTTGTAGATCGAACTCTCGTCCATATAAGAATGGCCTCAAATAATTTACTGCCCAAACGATTGCTAACATTTCCTTTTCAATAGTTGCATAGCGTTTCTCATGTTCATTGAGTGTTCTGCTTATGTAACAAATTGGGTGTCGTTTTTGGCTCAACACTGCGCCTATCGCAAAGTTACTTGCATCCGTGGTTACTTTGAATCTTTCAGTAAAGTCAGGATGTTTAAGGACTGGGGCTGAAGTTAACAAAATTTTCAACTTTTCAAAGGCTCCGACATATCCGCTGTCATTCGGATTTACATTCTGATCCATCTTCAAGTTATTTGTCATGGGCTGTGCTTCTTTAGCAGAGTCTTTGATGAACTTCCTGTAATAGCTTGTTATTCCCAAAAAAGATTTTATTTCTTTCGATGTTTTAGGAATTTGTATTTTTAAAACTTTCTCTATTTTGTCGTTATTGGGTTTAATTCCATCTGGTTGAACAGTGTGTCCTAAAAATTGGATTTCCTTTTTCAAGAAAAAACATTTATCTACCTGTATTTATAAATTAGCTTCTTTTAGTTTAGTAAATACTTTTTGTATATTTTGTATATGCTCTGTTGAAGATGTCCCGAATATTAGAATGTCATCTAGATATATAACGCAAACTTTGTTAATGAGGTCTTTCAACACGTAATTCATTAAACGCTGAAACGTAGCAGGTGCATTCTTTAAACCGAAAGGCATGCGGGTGTATTCATAATGACCGTTTATTGTTGAAAAAGCTATTTATTCAATATCAGATTCTTTCATTTTTACCTGACGAAAGCCTTTAGCTAAATCTAACGTAGTAAAATACTGCGCTCTACCCAGTTTTCCAAGGATACTCTCGATGTTTGGAATTGGAAATTTATCGTCAGTAGTTACCGCGTTAAGTCGTCTTTAGTCAATAGCTAATCGCCTTTCCTTTTTAACAGAATTATCTAATGTCTTTTCTACTAAAATTATGGGTGAATTATAAGGTAAGCTGCTTTCACGAATTATACCTTGTTCTAACATTTCATTAATTTGCCGTTCAATTCCATTATCGTGTATCTGTGGATTTTGATACAATTTAGAATAAATGGGCTTCTCAGTGCTTGTTCTTATTTCGTGTTCTACTTTACATGTAGCCGACAAGTTACCTCCTTCCAAATAAAATATTTCTCGATTGTTACGAATTAAGTTTTTCAATTGCTGCTTTTCTTCTACATTCAAATGTTCCATATTTATCTCAGTTTTTTCCGCGGGCTCCATTGTATGAATTTCATCAAAAGTTCTTGTGTGGACTATTGGTGAAATTGTTTTCGCGGAAAGTAATAGTTTGATTCTCAAAGTTTATTTTTGAATTAGTTCGCGAAAGAATATTTGTTCCAATAATCGCATCAAATTGACTACCTTCCAGTTCAGCTAATTTCCATCTCGTATATTCCCTAATTCCTATTTCTGGTGGGGTTTTTGTTATAGTTTCATAATCGATATTCTGTGTTCCACCAATAGTTCTGTATTGCATATTTTTAACTTTTGTTTTGGGGTAGTTACCTAATTTATGAATATTAAGAATTGAAGTTGTAGAGCCTGGATCAACTAAAGCATTTATAGGAAAGTTATTTAAATGAATGGTTATTATGGGAAGATCTGATTTTCCGAGGCTTGTACTGGACAATTTTCTTCCGTTCTAATGGGATTTGTTTCCATTGGTTCCACTCTATTCCTATTGAAATAATCCTGTCTATTTCTATTGAAATTCGTTTGTTGTCTGAACCTTTTAGAATTATCAGTTTGCATGGGATGCTGAAAACGATTATTAAAATTATGCTGAAAGTTTCGGTTAAATCTGTTGGAAGTATTAAATTGTCTAAATCCATGATTATTATTATTTCTGAAATGATAATTGTTGTCACCATTATTTTGTCTATTAAATGGAGGTTTTCTGACAAATGGTTTATTATGGGGAATAACACTTTTCCTAACACTGTTTTCATTATTTTCTTCGTATCCTGTTTGAAACAATTCTTGATATGCTTCTTCCAAACTTGTCAGACCTTTTGTCCTCAAATACATTGCATCCGTCCTGTTAATTTTATTTAGGAACTTTTCTAAGATACCTAACTCATTATTTTCGGGTTTAAATTTCAGTGGACTATTTGTGTCTAGTATATATTTTAAAGTTAGCTTATCTAACACTGTTGTTAAGAATTCATATGTGCTTCTAGCACTTTTTCAATAATATATATCAGCTGACTCCTTCAAATATAGGTATGACTCCTGGACTCCAAATGTTTTGATAAGTATATTTTTCTTGTCTCCCTATGTTTTCTCTCCTAATCGTCTTACTGCTATTGCGGCTTTTCCTTATAATTTCGAAAATATGTAGTATCTCGGATGCGTAAGTACTTTAAAGACCGGGTGGTGCCATTTGCACCAAGCACTCCACTTCTCGGATGTAGCTATGCAGTTGGAAACCATCATCTCCGAAAAAAGGCGGCATGGACCTCGCTTCCCTCAAAAGCTCTGAAAATGTAAGAGGCATTTTCTCACACTCGTTCACCAACAAAAAAAGACAAATTTGCAGAAATTATTTACTTTTACCTTATTTTACTAGCTTCCTTGATATCGATGTTGATTTCAGAAACTTTAAATCGAACAGGGACAACTCTTCCTGTCGATAGTTTTTAAATGCTCGCGTCGAATTGTTTTTAATATTAAGTTAAGGATTTATGCACTTTACTATATATTTTTTTAATATATATATTTTTTTCGACACTACACTGGTTCGTATTTTTCTCACTGGATACCGGTAAGTCTTTTCCTAGACTTTAAGTTCACGCACATAACTTCCTTTTGACGTTTCTCTCGCGGTTTCGCTATTTCACTCGAACACTACGGTATCCTACCGACTGCGCCAATTTTAGTATTTAATTACTATGAGCATGAAAAACAATTAATTTACGGAACTACGCGTTCCTATCGAATAAAACGCACTTTTTATATTTAATATTAAATACAATTTATTTCACGTCACGTGTTCCGTAGTGCATCAAGCACTAAAGTTGCAATATCGACAAGCAATAGTGCTAGTTTAGCAACGACATCGGAACCGATGTTAAACATGGTAAAATATAAGAAGTCAGTTGTTAGTCTGCATTAAATGATACCACACTAAATAAAGGCACTTGAAATTAATTCGATTTGTTTTTTTAACTCGGTTATTAACGAGATACGTAAGTGGCGCAGTCGGTATTCCTCAAAAAAAATATTGTTAGAGGAAAGTGATCGGATCGAGTAATAAAAGTGTTTGAATCTGTTAGTTTGTTAGAACGGGAAACGAAGTATAGTGAAGCAAAATTTAACATTATACGAAGAAACGACGTACAGCAGCAGTGACGACCAACAAAGACGACTTTATTGAGCAGTATCACAAATGGCTAATCAACCACAAATAGAGCAATGCATAGCGGTCCTAACGGAGCTTCTATTGAGACAGAATCAGTCAATAAACATTCGAGCTACAGTGGAAAAACGAGTCAAGAATATTCAATGTTTCAAATTGGAACCGGGGACATTATCGTCGTTCACAGCAACAATCGACCATGTCTTGTCGGAACTTGGAGAGCATGCAAATGAGGCGTTTGAAGTCATCTACCATAAGAAGATAATCGGGGATGCCAAAAATTACCTGGCAGCAGATGTGACTCAATCATGGGAGCAGTGCAAGCAAAAGTTGCGAGTCCACTATAAACCAGCGAGGGATCAAATAACTATAGCTAAGGAAATCAGCTATCTGAAGGTATTTACCATTCATGAATTATTAAATAGAGTTCAACAAATTGTGGAGAATATTACGGAATGTGCTAGTTTTAGTGATAGTAGCGAAGAAATTATAACATGTTTAAGTAGTGCATTAATTCTTAAAATAAAAGAAATAGCGGCAGGCTCATAAGCAGCAGAAATTCGCAATCAATTTTCACTTTCAAGAATTAGAACAATTGTACACGGATACATTGGGCAGGAAAGATATAATTTAAACATTGATAAGAAATTTCCTCTTAAAAATTCCAGTTTTAGTAATTCAACACAGTACAGTAAAAACGAATTGAGTGATAATGTGAGAAATTTTAGAGATAAATCAGAAGTGTTTAAACCAGGTGAATCGAACTGATTTAGAAGAAGTAAATCAAATCAAATTAGACGAAATGAGGGTAATCAAGGCAGAATTTTTTTTTCAAATCAAACGTTTCAAAAAAGCAGCAAGTAAGGGATAATAGAAATTCAGGGCAGAGAAGAATAGAACGAAATTCGGAAGAACCAATGGATGTAGATAATATCAACAAGGAAGATGTGAATCAATTGGGTTCCAAGGAGTTTTTTATAAACTAGCCTCGGATAATAAAAAAAATTTCATTAGAATTTCATTCGATAATGACGACTCCATATCAATGATAGATACGGTGTCCACGATCAGTTTGTTAAATTCTAATAGAGTCCCATGCCAGTTATATCAAAAAATTCAGGCGAAGCCCATACAAATTAATACTATTAAAGGTGTTGTGGGAAAATCTACAGAACAAGCTTAAACAAAGTGTCAACTTCAATTTGAACAATCAGTTAATGCTCGAATGAGATGTGTCAAAATTGCAATTGATAAGGAATATGATTTTCTCATTGGTATGGATTGGGTTGAAAGGAATGTTCAATCAAAAGATATAACCCAACAAACATTTTAGTCTTGGATAAAGAAGCAATATTCTTATAAAGCTCGTATTACAGCTTCGAATAAGAAACATTTCGTATAAAATGATTATTAAGGTTATTTCTAAGAGTAGAGGCTTATAATGTCTTCTAATTTGGTAATTTTAAGACTTGGTTCCTATTGTTACTTAAACATGATTTAGCCAAGAGCAAGGTTGTATAATGCCTTAATAATGCTCTTGAATAGAACCTACTGATTGCAGTTCTAATAATAATCTTATAATAGCTTTTCCTAAGAGTAATTTGTGCTCAGTTTTGACATTTGTCTCACTTTATACTTGTAACAATCTTGAACAAGAGCTTTATAAGTATAAAGGCTTATAACTTACTTATTAAAGTCACAATGAAGAAACTATCCTATATTGGGTTTATAAAAGCTTTAGAACAGATAAAAATCATCGGCCATATTTTCCCCTTTTGTTAAAAATGAAAACATTGAATTGAAATGCAACCAGGTTGTATAAGGTAATCTAAAGATATTTTCATAATTTTCACACTATTAATTTGGTATTGCTTGGATACATTTTGTCAAACGACGATTTATTACTTATTATGAACTATTTTGAGCAAGTAAATTACAAAAAGATTTTTTGTTTGAAGTATTGAAAATTATATACAAGTCTAATTTCAAAGGCGCTTCAATTATTTAAGGAGTAGAACAATATACTTTATCAGTGAAATTCCTTTCGTGGAAAAATTTCACGTTCGTATAGTCATTATTTAACTCGCTTATTATTTGGCAAATATGAGACACCATATTGCTTTTCACTTTTGCAATCTTTTTCAACTCAATCACCTACATAATAAACACGACTACCATTCCATACAAAAAATACCCACACAACTTTAGTTTCCATTCTTGCTCTTGCCTAGTTCTTTTATAAGAATCAGAAGTCTTATACCAGCTTCCTCTAAGTTGTTATGGGAATTAGTTCTTATAACTTCTTTAAAGATAGTCTTATAAGGGATTTCAAGAGTTATTCAAATATGTTTATAGAGCGTTATAAGGCTAATTTCATACGCCACTTTCTCGCTACTAAAATTCTTCAAAAATGCTATAAGAACAATGTCAAAAAGCTATACTCCTAGCCAAAGCTTGATTTGATTCTTATAAAGCTCTTGAAGTGCTTTATAAGAACAATAATGTTTGTTGGATAATTTCCTGAGAAATTAGCCTTATAACGCTCTATAAACATATTTGAATAACTCTTGAAATCCCTTATAAGACTATCTTTAAAGAAGTTATAAGAACTAATTCCCATAACAACTTAGAGGAAGCTGGTATAAGACTTCTGATTCTTATAAAAGAATTAGGCAAGAGCAAGAATGGAAACTAAAGTTGTGTGGGTATTTTTTGTATGGAATGGTAGTCGTGTTTATTATGTAGGTGATTGAGTTGAAAAAGATTGCAAAAGTGAAAAGCAATATGGTGTCTCATATTTGCCAAATAATAAGCGAGTTAAATAACGACTATACGAACGTGAAATTTTTCCACGAAAGGAATTTCACTGATAAAGTATATTGTTCTACTCCTTAAATAATTGAAGCGCCTTTGAAATTAGACTTGTATATAATTCTCAATACTTCAAACAAGAAATTTTTTTGTAATTTACTTGCTCAAAATAGTTCATAATAAGTAATAAATCGTCGTTTGACACAATGTATCCAAGCAATACCAAATTAATAGTATGAAAATTATGAAAATATCTTTAGATTACCTTATACAACCTGGTTGCATTTCAATTCAATGTTTTCATTTTTAACAAAAGGGGAAAATATGGCCGATGATTTTTATTTGTTCTAAAGCTTTTATAAACCCAATATAGGATAGTTTCTTCATTGTGACTTTAATAAGTAAGTTATAAGCCTTTATACTTATAAAGCTCTTGTTCAAGATTGTTACAAGTATAAAGTGAGACAAATGTCAAAACTGAGCACAAATTACTCTTGGGAAAAGCTATTATAAGATTATTATTAGAACTACAATTAGTTGGTTCTATTCAAGAGCATTATTAGGGCATTATACAACCTTGCTCTTGGCTAAATCATGTTTAAGTAACAATAGGAACCAAGTCTTAAAATTACCAAATTAGAAGACATTATAAGCCTCTACTCTTAGAAATAACCTTAATAATCATTTTATACGAAATGTTTCTTATTCGAAGCTGTAATACGAGCTTTATAAGAATATTGCTTCTTTATCCAAGACTAAAATGTTTGTTTGAATTGTGAGAAAATTCCTTTCATCTCAAAGCTTACAGTGGAAGTAAATGTTCTAGAAGCAACGGATATTAAGCAAATTAATTTAGAACATTTAAACGATGAAGAAAAAAGTGGAATGGAAAAATTACTTCGAAAGTATGAAGGGTTAATATTTAAAGAGGGTGATCAACTGATAAATACAAATTCTGTGGTACATCGTATTAAAACAACTACTGATCAACCTATTAATTCGAAGATGTATAGGTATCCACCGAAACATGAAGCAGAAGTGAGAAGGCAAATTGGGAAAATGGAGAGCTAAGGAATAATTCGCAAAAGTAATAGTCGGTACAGTTCACCAATAATATTCGTTCCGAAAAAACAAGACAATTCGAGGATTGAGAAGTACAGGATAGTAGTAGATTACCGAAAGCTGAATGAAGTAATGGTGGATGATCAACATCCATTACAGAATATCGAAGGTATATAGGATAAGCTGCGAAAGGCACAGTATTTCAGTACGTTGGATCTGGCTGAAGGATATCATCAAATACTTATTGCTGAGGAAGACATTGAAACGACAGCGTTTGTAACACCAATGGGTCTGTTTGAATATGTAAGGATGCCATTTGGTTTAAAAAATGCTCCTCGGACGTTTCAAAGGATGATGTTCGAAGCTTTACGAGAACAGATAAATGTTATTTGTACCGTTTACCTTGACGATATTTAAATTTTTTCTACTAGTTTACAGGAACATTTCACATCTTTAGAGATCATTTTTAAAATTCTAAAACAGCACAATTAGAAAATCCATGGAGATAAGTGTAGTTTCATGAAGCGAAGCACAGAATTTTTGGGGCACGTTTTGAGCAAAGAGGGTATAAGTCCAAATCCTAATAAGATAAAAGAAATTGAAGAACTATTTTTGCCTAGAACGGAGCGGCAACTAAGAGGATTTTTGGGAATGACGGGGTTCTATAGGAAATTTATCAAGGATTATGCCAAGGTGGCCTACCTAATGATAAAGTATTTAAAGAAGGACGAAAAGGTTAATGTCCGGGAAATTGTTAATAAATATAGGACACAACTTATATTAACATATAGTATTCGGAAAGAGATAGAAATTTTACATGGGAGAAGAATAATTTACTTAAATCCACTCGAAGGAATCGATAAAACTAAAGATGTTATAATTAGATTTATTCAAAAGGGTAAAACGGGAATATTTTCAAAAGTTGAGGATCATGATTATAATCGGGTCAACAAGTTATAATAGAATTATTTTCGCATGATAGAGGATTGAATTTTATAAGATGTTCAAATGCTTATTAGATAGAAACGGAGGAAGAAGTCCATAGACATATTTCACTTTATCATACTCAGGAATCTATGCACAGTGGCATTAATGAAACTTATTATACACTGAAATCCAAAATAAACTATCCAAGGCTCCAGGAACACATCCAATTAGTGATTAATAATTGTAATAAGTGTAAGGAGATAAAATACGATAGAAATTCCATCAAACCAAAATTTCATATCACAGAAACACCTACCAAAAAAAACGAGATAATCCATCTAGATATTTTTCATTTACAAAAAAGAACATTCTTAACTAAAATAGAACAACTGACAAAGTTCGCAGTAGCTTACGCTATCAATGACAGGAACTGGTTAACTAAAAAAACAATTTTAGTAGAGCATTTCTTTAGGTTTGGAAAACCTAAAAGAATTATAATGGACAATGAATTTAAATCAGAGCAAATTAAGGAGTTTCTTAGTAAAAGTGATATTGAGGTACATTGGACCAAACCCAATAACCATACAGGTAATCCAGATGTTGAGAGGCTGCATTCCACAATTCTTGAAAAAATAACAGGTATAGATGATAAAAGTTTACCAGTTGAGGCGAAAATTCAGTTGTTTGTTGGTAATTATAATGATAGGTATCATTCAACTATTCGAACATCGCCTAGAAAAGCAAAATAAGAAATAGAGGAAAGCAAACTCAGTAAGTTAGTTCAGGAGGCAAAAGAAAATAAGATTACCAAACTTAATGAGAAACGAGAAAATTGGGTAGAACGAAGACAGGAAGATCCTAAAAAAAATTACAAGCATGTTAGGCACAAAGAAGAAACTGGATATAAGATAAAAAATTGGATAATGTTCACCCAAGCAATGTAAAAACGGTATAAATTTGCAGACAATACTTATCATAATGTTGATGATGACACAA
The DNA here is from genome assembly GCA_963942545.1 of Oxycera nigricornis. Taxonomy (NCBI): domain Eukaryota; kingdom Metazoa; phylum Arthropoda; class Insecta; order Diptera; family Stratiomyidae; genus Oxycera; species Oxycera nigricornis. Next base: position 43,167,471 of record OZ012659.1, read on the forward strand.
ACAGCGTGAGTCCTACAGGTGACGTCAATTAGGGAGCAGAATGGGTATGTGAAAATTATAGTAAGAGAAGTGCAAATAATTAATTAAACCAACACAATTTTACATATGATTAATCCGGAAAGTATTTTAGAAACCATTCTTAACATAAAGGTGAATTTAAAACATTTGGATATAAATAACCTAGATATAGTTTTACATCAAATAAAATAGAAATTTTGGAACATTTGCAGGCTGGATAACAAAATAGTCGAAACTCAATTCAGGCAATAAATCAGCAGATAAGAATTAATGAGCATTTTAATGAATCAATAGAATTTTTGAAGGGAGTTATAAGTATGATAGAAGAAAAATGCCTTTAAAGGAATAGATGGAATCACAAAAAAATTGATGCAACAACAGTTGCTCACAGATCATTTGATTAAATTACAGTTTATAGACAATAAAGTTGATCAAATCCAGGATAATATAGCGTCAGCTAAATACAATCTGATTCATCCTAGTATTCTCACAGCTAATGAAATTAATGAATATCATATTGATTTTTACAAATTGAAGTTATCAAAAATAGGAATTTAGGAGTACAAGGGCAAGTATATTGTTATTGCAATTAAAATACCCAAAAATTATGTATCCGTTGAATTAAAATTGATTACGCCGTTAACTGATGAAAGCAATTATGAAATAAACAATGACGAAGAATTCATTGTAGAAATTGAGGATAAGGCATATGCATACGACCCAGAATTGAGTTTACGGTAACTTAAACTGAGTCAACATTGTGTTGTAAAAAGTAATTGTATTTTGAAATATGAGAACCAAACAAAAATTTGTGTTATTGATGAAGAAATGATTTTAATAAAAAATGCAAATGGAGAAGAATTAAAGCATAATTGTGATGATAGGAAAATTGTATTAAAAAATAATTATCTTGTAAAATTTAATAATTGTTCAATTACAATCGGCGAAGAAATTTTTTATAAACAGAAAATTAGAATTGAAGATAAATATTTTTATCAATATAACATCTTCAAGTCTAATTTTTCTAAGCCTATATCATTTTAGAATTTAATGGCCAATCAATTTGAAAATATTAAGAAAATCAATGAATTAAAAGTGCAAAAAAATATTTCATATGGGATAAAGTCTTGTTACAATAATAGCATTGGCAATAGCCTTGTTAAGCATTATTATGAAGATAAAGTTATGTCCAAAAGTAAACAAAAAGATTCAGGCGAATCTTTATGGAAACCGGGGAGGAGTAACATATGATAATGCTCCCAACAAAGTTGAATCTCATTCAGTCAATAGCGCCCTAAATAAAGTTCAATTAAAGTCAATGGATGGCAACCTAAATAAAGTTCAATCGAACTCAGCTGTTGATGCAATATCATATGTTGAAAAACTTACGGGTAATTGCCAACAATTATCTAGGCCAGAACATGCAATTCATGACGTTGCAATATCGACAAGCAATATTGCTAATTTAGCAACGACATCCGAACCGATGTTAAACATGGTAAAATATTTGAAGTCAGTTGTTAGTCTGCATTCAATGATACCACACTAAATAAAGGCACTTGAAATTAATCCGATTTGTTTTTTTTAACTCGGTTATTAACGAGATACGTAAGTCGCGCGAAGCCATCGGGAAAACTCATTGGACTGTTACTCTTATACGGGACCACGCCCTACCTAATTTTCAACACCACATGTTATATCTGCAACCTTATACTCAAAGCAGACTATCACTAATCCAAAACTATTGAAGATATTGAGAAGATACCCTATTTTCTATGTATTAATACCTACGATAAAATACTATAAGATACGATATGATATAAAGTCTAAAATAGATAAGATGAAAAAATTAGTTACGTTTTTATGTCTTGTACATGACATATTCCCATCGACTTCCCAGATTGATCTCGAATTTCGTATGCGACTTGTCCTACCGTGCGCACTATAACTCCAGGCACAAACTTCAGGGCAAGTTTGGCGGCGAAGTTGTCGGTGGCCTTACTAAGAATGTGGTTACGAACGTACACCGTTTGACCGTTAGTAAAAACGCGAGGTCGGCTACGCAAGTCGTATCGACGCTTACCTCTTTGGTAAGCGTCCTGAATCCTATGGGCTACTGTATTCTGGATTGCACGTTATTTATCATTACGTTCCGTGATACTTATTTGTCCGTCCGAGAGAGAAGATAGTTTCCTAAGAAAGGAATACTCAGAACCATTTCGAATATTTTGGAAACCGAACATTAAGAAATGTGGTGAACAGCCGGTAGATTCGTGCACAACATTCCGAAAAGCGGTACAAGATTCCCCCAAATGTCCATCCCAATTGCGATGATCATTCCCAATGTATGATCGAATGGCAGACAAAATGGATTGGTTAGTGCGCTCAGACGCGTTTGATTGAGGGTAGTACCGTGTAGAAAACACGTGGGTAACACTGTAAGCAGTCATGAGTTGGGAGAAAATTTTCGAAGTGAATTGAACTCCATTGTCAGAATGAAGATATTCCGGCACTCCATAAGTATGGAATATACTCTCAGTGAGAAAACGAAAGACTGCTTCTGAAGTAGCCTTCAACATGCCCTTGAGCCATATAAATTTAGTGTAATGGTCTAATTTAGACCGAGCATAGGGGACTATAAAGTCGATAAATATTCGTTGTTACGGACGTTTAGAAACACGAATTTCGCCTAACGGAGGTCTCAACGTTTGATTACTGGATTTAGTTTGTTTGTAAATAGCGCAGTGACGAATATACTTTATAACATCCAACTTAAGATGTGGCCAGTAATAATATCGGCGAAGAATTTCTGCTGTTTTATGAACCCTGCAATGTGAAGCTAACGGAAGGTTATGCGTTTGTGCAACTAGACGTTCATGCAGACTATCCGGGACTCATAATTTAATTTGGGGAAGATTTATGTATATTTTCCCGTCTCGTACCCATAAATTGGAAAACTTATCGGGTTCTCGCTCAATAATCGCGATGTGATCGACAAAAGAAGCTTCCTGAAAAGCAGAATGGATAAGAATAGCAGATAAATACGAATGTTCAGGCAGAATCGGGTCGGAATTATTGATGGATAGAGGGGACATACTGATAGATGAAACGTTTTCATGTATACGCGATAACGCGTCAGGGACAACATTGACCGAGCCTTTACAGTGTTTGATTTGAAAATCAAAACCTTGTAGTTTCAGACTCCAACGAGCCAATCTACCGGACAAATCCTGTTGATTCATCAGCCATTTTAGACTGGCGTTATCCGTAATTATATAAAAAGGAAGACCTTCAATGTAAGCGCGAAACTTTTTTACGTTCTGCACCGCGGCGAGACATTCGAGCTCAGTTATAGTGTAATAACGCTGAGCGGCACTGAGTTTGCCCGACATGAAAGCAATGGGATGTTCTATACTCTCGGTATTCTATTCAAAAAGGACACTACCAATACCAGTAGTACTAGCATCACATTGAATATAAAAATGTTTAGAAAAGTCGGGATTACTCAGAACGGGTGCATATATTAACGCTTGTTTAATTTGTTGGAAAGCGTTTTCCGCAGCATCAGTCCACTCGAAGGAATGTTTGCCTTTCAGTAGGTCTGGTAAAGGAGCGGTAATGATAGCGAATCAAAGAATGAAGCGTCGATACCATCTGGCCATTCCCATAATACGATGAACTTCCTTTGCAGACTTCGGAGTCGGATATTCGACAATACTTGAAATTGTAGTGGTATCCGTTTTTAGAATTTCGTGGCTGACAATGTATCCGAGCTATTTTATTTCACGTTGAAGGAATTTGCTTTTCTGCACATTGATAGTGAGACCAGTGGCCGTGAGAAAATTGGCTACTTGGCCTAATAGCTCGAGATGCTCATCGAACGTGGCACTAGTAATAAGTGGATCGTCCAGATACACAAAATTTTTATCCTGGCGCTCGTGAGGAATAACCTTGTGCATAAGACGACACATTGTTTGTGGTGCATTACACAAACCAAAAGGCATGACTGTAAACTGATACAAAGGTCTACCGGGAACAGTGAAAGCGGTTTTTTCACGTGAGTCAACAGATAAAGGAATTTGCCAAAAGGGATCCTTCAGATCCAAACTAGTAATACACTAAGTGGATTGGAAACGCGATAAAAGTCCGTCAATTAGCGGAAGAGGCTAGGCATCCTTGATTGTCACTTCGTTTAAGCGGCAAGCATCTAGACACAAACGATTTTTGTCCGGTTTCAGAACTAATGTAACAGGAGAACTCCAAGAACTGTGACTCTCTTCGAAAGCTCCTAAAGAGAGCATGCGATCTGATTCCAGATAAAGCTGATCCTGAATCACCGGAGAAACAGAGTAATGGCACTGTTTGGTGGGTTTTGCGGATCCGGTATCGATGACGTGTGACAATAAGGAAGTTTGTCCCAGCCCTTGTTCGTTGAAGGAGGGAAAAGTTTGTATAACGAATTGTAGTCGAGCTTGTTGATCTGTAGTAAACTGATGAAATGGATTGATCTCTGGATTAGAGGTAGATGATATCTCCTAAACGGAGGGTATTTAAAACGGTACTATGTTGAATGAATTCGAAAAATCAATTCCCAAATAAACGCGATGTTCCAATGAAGGTACTACCAAGAATCGAAGTGGTTTACTCAAGTTACCAAAAATGAAGTTAGTATCAACGTATCCCAATACAGATACTCGTTGACCGGACGCAGTACTGATGTGAAGTTTGGTATTATGTAAATAAAGATTTACCTAAGTTCAAGGTGGAGTGTCTGAAAAACGAAACAATAGCAACAAATTATCAAGCGAAACTGACGAATTACCTTGTCAATACACCGCCGGCAGATACGGACACATCGCTTGAACAAATGTGGTCGCAGCTTAAAGAAGGCGTAACATCAATAGCGGAAGAAACCGTTGAAAGACAAACGACGTCGAAAAGAAACGATTGGTTCGACAAAGAATGTGAAGATGCTCTCAAAAGTAAAAAAAAAGCCTATTTACAATACATTGAAAGAACGACAAGAGCCAAGAAGCAAAAATATGACGAGCTAAGACGGTTAGCTAAAAAAATAGTCAGACGCAAGCGTAGAACCTATAACAACCAGACTACCCAAAGGATCAATGACGATATGTGCAGAAACGACGAACGGGACGCCTATGCAGCATTGAAGCGACTTAGACAAGGCTACAAGCCGCAATCAAGCCTATGTAGAGACAAGCAGGGAAATATTTTAGGTGACCCAGACGACATCAATCACAGGTGGACTGAATATTTTTCGGAGCTACTAAATCCACCATCAGTAACTACATCCCTGCCAATAACGATTCCTGAAGATGCTGACCTATGCAGTCCATCTTCGTCAATACCATCTATTGAAGAGGTGCAAGCAGCCATACAACAGCAAAAACCAAATAAAGCACCCGGAATCGACAATTTACCAGCAGATCTCCTTCAAAAATGTGGACCAATACTAACACTGCCTCCACCAGATCATCTCCAAGGCATGGGTCGATGAAAAATTACCTGATGATTGGCGGACGGCCATCATATGTCCCATAAATAAGAAAGGAGATAAGCTTAGATGTGACAACTACAGAGGCATTTCACTGCTGTGTACGTCCTACAAGATCCTGACCAAAATTATAAACAAAAGATTGACACAGTACATTTCCACAATAATTGGCGAATACCAAGGCGGATTCAGATCCGGTATGTCCACGATAGATCAACTATTCTCAGTAAAACAGGTGCTGCAAAAGTGCTGAGAATACAATATTGACGTGCACCAGGTCTTCGTAGACTACCAACAAGCATACGATAGTATAGATCGAAATATACTATATAAAATAATACTTGATTTTGGGATACCTATCAAACTAATACGAATGACCAGACTAACGATGACCGACACACGATCTAAAGTCAGATGTCAAGGCGATCTGACTCAAAGCTGCGACACCAGCTCAGGTCTTAAACAGGGTGATGGCCTCGCCCCCATACTCTGTAATTTGGCCCTAGAGTATGTCATCAGGAAGATTACAGTAGACAATGCGGGAACGCTGCTCTTTAAGTCTACTCAAATAGTAGCGTACGCCGATGACATCAACGTCATGGCCCGATCTCTATCTCGTGCCAAAGAAGCGTTTACTGAGCTGCAGTCAGCGGCTAGGCAAGTCGGCCTAAGGGTCAATGTGAACAAGACCAAATATATGACCCAGTCAAGGAAAAAAAAGCCAAATAGACAAAACATGACGCTAACTAACTACAGTGTGGAAAGCGTTAACTCTTTTATTTATCTTGGTGTCAACCTCGCCAAAGACGGGAATGAAAAGGACGAAATTGAACGGCGAATTGGTCTAGCCAATAAAATATATTTTTCAGTCCTCTCGGTGATTAAAAGTAACAAAGTGCACCGAAAAAATAAGCTGCGCGTATATAAAACGATCATCCGTCCTGTATTGATTTACGGATGTGAAACATGGACTTTGACTCAAGCCTCAGAAAAAAGGATTGACGTCTTCGAACGCCGCATTTTGAGACGTATTCTGGGGCCCGTGAAGGACGGACCGGACTGGCGAATCCGGTACAACCATGAGTTGTACGCTCTTTATGACGAGCCACCGGTATCGATTCTGACGAAACTGCTACGACTTCAGTGGGCTGGCCATGTGGAGCGTATGGATGACAGGTGAATCCCCAAGCGCTCCATGAAAGGCCGAGCAACAGGAAGCCGCCCACCAGGAAAACCACGCAAACGATGGGAGGATGCAGTTGACAACGACAGCGAATCCTTGCTGGGATTCGCTAATTGGAGGACGCGGTCGCTGGACCGAGACAGTTGGAGGCAGTGTCTTTGGAAGGCCAAGGCTCGATTTGGGCTGGTGCGCCATTGATGATGAAATAAAGATTTAGTGAAGATATAAGCTCTAGAACCCCCTGACCTAATACACTAACGCTGGCTCCGCTATCAAGTAGACCGCTTAGTTTATGACCATTGAAAAGGATGTTTCGAAAGGGACGAGAATCGGTATGAGTTTGATTTGTATACACGGAATGAATAGCTGCTTTACGCAGTTGTCGGATTTTATAGAAGTACAAAGCTGCACGTTGACGTCTACGAAGTTGACTATTATAAAGGAAACGATAATTAGAGGTATGACGACAAATAGAAGTTTTAGTGAGTGGATTGATTGTATCGGGCTTATGGTTTAAGCCCATGTTTGTGATAAAATCGACTTGAGGCACGAATTCGGTTTGGGTACTAAGTTCTCTCGTCAACACGGGAGAAGAAACGGTACAGTTATTTATCGACGTGGATATTGATCCGACTTGCCTGGAAAGGTTGTCGGTGATCGGCCGCCCCGCTTGGGAGGTCCCGACGTTTATTTCCTAGGAGTGGGCTAGTTCCCCGCGAACGACACACTCCTCTGGAAGTTTTCCGACGAGGAACATTTAGGACAATTTCGTTTGAGGACTCCCTCGTGTCCGCAACCAAAACAAAAGACTTGTTTTGTGGGTTCTGGGCAATTGGAGAAAACGTGTCCAATGTCAAGACAATTCCAACAGATACTGTGGTTATTGGAAGTAGCGACTGAACGTTGAAAGGTAGAATTGTCAGATCTACGAAACGGGTTACGATTGGCGGATGGCCTTATCAGTTCATTGGACTCAGGGTTAATGGATTGGGTATTGTGACTTATTTCGTGAATGGAACGCCGCAATATGGGTGCGGGTTTTCGGATTGGACTGTTGAGATTCCAAACTGACTCAACTGAGATACAACATTGAACCAATTCCTGAGTGGTTTCAAACTGTTGACCAGCCAGGTGGTCGCTGAAACGCGGATGCATGTTACGGTACAAGATCACTTGGAAATCAATATCCGGGAGTATATTATTTAATTGAAGAGACATATTTACAATTTCATCGAAAAATTCGATGAAGGGTTCGTTGTTACGTTGAGTTCGAGCGTCAATACGTCTACGTATGTCGACATCAGAAGTCATAGTACCATACCTGCTCAAAAATACGTTTTTAAAACTTAACCAATCAGATGAATTGGGTTTTAATTGTAGGTATTTCCAATACCACACGGCAGCGGGTCCACGAACCAATAAATGAAAATTTACGATTACTTGATGCTTGATAGGTTTTCGAAAGGGTTTCCACTTGGAATACGAATGTCTCTGCGTTGAGACTGGAGGTGGATCCGTCAAAACAGATACCCCATCGGAGGATCTGGACATGTGTCCGAAACGAAGAGTTGGAATGTGAGATCAGGGTTGGGCACGAACTAAAGCCCTTGACTGACATCCGATTCGGTTGAAATGCACACGGAAGTATTTACTTGAGAACTACCTCCCTCCTCAGCTACTTGAATAGGATCGGATGAGTTCCGAGTATAGAGATTTGTTTTAATGGCGCTGTCTCGCCCTAACTCCCACAAATGACTACTTTTAGACCGAGTGTTAGACATATTAGGTGTAGACACTTTAATAGGCCAAAATGCCATAGGAACGTCCATATTGTTAATGACTAATATTAGTTATTAAGATTAAGTTTATAAGAGAACCGATATACTAATTTAGAATTATATACGAGACGGTATAAGATACGATACATATTAAATATTCCCGTAGGGAATTTAAAATTGCCGAAATTTTATTTACACGCGACGATATTTTGATACAAAACTAACATGGCGATAATGATTACTCGCTAATAAGCGAAAAGCCCCAAAAGCTAATACTACCTAAAGTGATCAACCAGCGTTATCACTACGCCGACAATAGAGATTCAAGAAATAGTAAATACGTGATACCGGTACCGATTTGTGTGAGTGTGTATGTGATTTACAAAACTTTTACATAATTTGTGCATAAGTTTTACAAAGTTTTACATAATTTCTACAAGGTTTTACAAAGTTTTACACAAGTTTTACATAATTTTTACTCATAGGCACCTTAGCAGGTTTGAACAGACATTACACCTGGTTAAATGGAATATATTTGTTTTGGTTTTGTACTCAACTTTAGTTTTTATTAATTTATGATATTAAAGTGTGTGATTTATTTTTCCCACAAAAGCAGCGATGTAGGAACGGTAAATTTTCAGATTTTCCGTTAGTATATTTTGTACTGGGACCGGATGTCGAACACTCAAATTGCGAAGTACATGTGTAAGGAATTCACCCATGAATCGAACAATTTGCGCGACACTACCAGTTTTCAGCAAAATTTACTAAATTCAAGAAGAAGTTGGTTTAGATAAGTTCGAGAATCGTTAGCGACGAAATCAAAACGTATGAAGCAACAACAAGTGCTACAAAAGCTTACTTGACTCAAACTTCCACGCGGCTAGAACATCACAACATGGTTTTCGAATTTATTAAGAAAAAACTTGAAACACGAAAGAATTTGCAGATATACTGCCGTAGAATAGACACGAAGGAAAAAGAATATGGGAAAGGTCCCATAAAATTTGGGCGCCATTTGTCACAATCCCGACCACGCGCACAAACCCGAGGATCCGAGATCGAGTGCTCCACCATTTTGGACGCTCCTCGACCCCGGATGCCTCGTCTGCACCCGCGCCGCCAGGACTGGTACAACGTCGACCGCATAGTGGCGGTCCCAATTTAACATTTTGTTTAATTCCGCGACTAGCTCACCGAGTCGTGGGATTTTGGAAAAAGAGAAGAACCACGAAACCCATTCGCACACGCGTCACCCGTGAAGAAGAAAAAAATTACATCACTTGTTTTAATTTTCTTATTCCATTATTATTAGTTAAATATTTTTTTATATAATAATTTTCTTTTATTAATTAAGTTACTCAATTGTAGGTCGCTCTAATTCACTTCATGCATTCATATATTTTGTACAGTCTTACATTTGTAGATTCAAACCTTTGATAATACTTTCACCACGCAGATTAGAAACTCGAGACTCCACATGGTCTTCCATTGTAGCACCTAGGGGCGCTGTAGGATCGCTTCACTAATTAAACGCCGAATGACTGTAGGTCCGCTCGCCTAGGGCGGCTCCCAACCAAACGATCAAGAACTCCGCTCTGTCTCAAACACGACGCAGGGCCTCCAACGGGCTTTCACTCCTTCTGGAACTGCACTTTGCAGCATTTAGCACTTATCGCCACGAGAAAACCACGCCAGCGCCTTGAATACAGCAACAAATCTCCATTTTTTTTTCTATCTCGAGGTCGGAACGCAGGCTCTGGTGGCTCGAGAGTTCTCCTTCCAAGTTACAAACTTGGTTCTTCTCGTCTAGCAAAAAGAAACTTCTTCACTCGCTGCTGCGAGCTAGTACACCGTCCAGCGGCCAACTCTCCACATTCACTCACCATTTGCGGCACGCATCGAAAAGCTACTTTTTGCGTAGCGTGGCATGATCGATCACTCGTATCCGCGAAAGCTTGAGCATGATCCGAGGGTTGAAGCGAGATGACGCGTTTGAACAGATTTTTTGGAACTTAGCGAGCTTTACACTTTCAGATAATCATTGCCAGGTAAGTATTTCACGGAGTTAGTTAGCAGAAAAGGCGCGAAGATAATTTGATTTTAGTTTAGGCTAGGTACGTAACAAAATAAAGAAATAAAAAAGTGCGAATTGGGTTCTCACGAACATGTGATTGCATCAGTAAATATTGTTTTTGTGGGACCACCGCGTGCAAATTAGAATTTGAATTTATTAGGCAAACGTGAAACAAATGCGCCGTGATGGGATGCTAACGACAAAAGACTGGTAAGGAATAAAAACCTAAACGAGCGCTACAAGTGGGGTCTCCTGTAGATCTTGCTACCTACGTTACACAGTTTCAGATAAAAAATTATTATTTTGGTGTAAGATGTATTTTAAAATAAGAATTCTGAGTAATTAATTATTAGACAATGTTAAATTGAGAAATCGTAAACAAAATAAAACTGTTAACTAAACTTCGCTTTTCTCAATTATTGGTATTCATTTCGTTTGTCACGTTTCTTTATTATTTATTTCTATAAACCGTGCGGTTTTCTCATTCTATTCCGCAATTTTTCGAGAAAGCTAATGTTTGTTTATTCATCATGCATGAATGTCGTAATTTCATTATTATTGTAATTGATTTCATCTTTACAAAATACTACGTGTGTTTGTTCTTTAAAAAAGAAAAACTTCCTTTTAATTTTGTGTATCTTTATTTGGGTTCGTAATCGATTTTCGACCGTAATTGTTCGGTCTTCCTCAGCGATTAAAATTAATTTTCATATTAAATTTAGTTACGCAAATAACATATCCATCAACTTTCAAAGTGAAATAGAATTTCATTCTCATCGAAGCGAGATAAAAATTTGCATTGTGAATTTTTCGGCATCAGTTGCGTATGTGCGCAGCCCGGACGAGTTTGAAAACATGGAAGATCATACCTGTAGTCTATATACCTTGGGTTAGTACTATGTATAATTATGCTTACACAATATTTTTTAACAACATTAACTTTTATTTTTCGTTGCTTATAACTTGTAACAATAACATTTGTATTTCGATTAGCGTTTTCAACAAAAAGTCGACAGTGTTTAATAGAGTTAGATGAAGCTCTGAGGTCTCTGGGACGTAAGAGGACCCAGGATTGTGAAAAATATCTTCCTCCTTCAATTTCGGGAGGGTCTGAGAGAGATATTGGGTTTCCTCAATTTCGCTTTGATCTCCGTCCACTTTAAAAAAAATTCCTTTAATGTATTATAACTTTCCTTTTTATTTTTTTATTCACTTTTAACTTTTTTTAACAATTCGTTATTGTACTGGTTGACTTATATTTCGCACAAGACTGGATGGAACTGAATGGTTTCACAATTTGGGTTCTAGCCCTTTTATACTTTTTATATGTTTATATTAAAAGTAATTCAATACCTTAATTATTACATTTTGTTTATTTTAGCCCAACTTTAATCCTTATTTACTATTTCCTATTCTTTTCTTTAGTTTTCAAATAACGGCAGCTGTTTTCATTATGCTGGTCTGATTTGCAACTAGTGCAGTAATACAATCTTTTGTATTCTACCTTATCAGTGGAATTTCCGGTAATTGGCATTTTAGTTTTTGGGAAGTTAACTTGATCTTATCGGATTTCAAGTGGATGGTTATTATTTTTGTGGTTATGTAAATATTATGTGTAGGATGTTCATATAGATGATTCAGGATTTAGGTATTTGGGGTAATGTGTTTCGGATATGACTCAGAGTATTGCCTTTTGTTGCAAAATTGAGATATGACTCAGGATATTGCCTTGTTGCGAAATCAGAATATTGCATTTTGTTGCGAAATTGAAGATGATGTCATAGGTGTTCCCTGGAATATGACTGTATGTAAAATGCGACAATAAACGAATCGAAGTAAAAAAACGCATATAAATAGTTGGAGGCAAAATATCTTTGAACATAGCAGTCCACAATATGATAAAAACGAATCGAGTGACTTTCCATCCAAAATATCATTAATATCTAAATGTTTTCGTGCAAAGTCGCATGTTACGGTATTTGAACGCTCTGGCTTGAAAGTTAATTGTCGCGACTATTTCAAACCTAAACGTTCTTTCGTTTATTTGTACGCCTATATAAACAAACTCGTTATCTTCTTCAACAATGTCTTTCAAGTATACTGTCACATCTGCTGGCTTTTAGTCAGCACAATAAACGCCAACAAGAAATGGCTTCGCTGTAACAATTTTCATACTGATGGTCCATGTTTAGATATTGGAGCTGTGATAAATTTGTATCCCATCAATGGGCACAATGACTTTTATTTCTGTTCTTTTATAGTCAATTGATAAATATATATACTTGCATTCAGTCTGTTTTAAGCTTAACATCGGATCCAACGTTCAACGGTGAGCTGTACGTAATAGAACCACTACTGTTTTTAGTATTGTTAAATGTCCTCTGTTTTGAAGAACCAATAACAGCTCACTTTTCACATTTAACCGTCACGATTCAAGATTTTACATAGTCCACGGTAGAATTTTTTCACGAATATTAGCCGCTGCACTAATTGCAGTGGTTTGTGAATACGTTTCAGATTAATTACAGGAAATATTTTTGTCTGACTGTTTACAGACTCGTCACGCAAAGTTCTTTGAAAAGGTACTCAGATATCATCGTTCCTTGCATTTAAACACCTCAAAAAATACAAGGTAGATTGTTCACAAAACTCGCCGAAAATTGTTTATCTGCGTTATTACTCGTTATGATGTTTTCACCTTGTCGCGTATATAACCAATTTTTTTTTAAACCAATAATAATTATTTGGCACTTGCATATTACTGCAATCAACTTTAATAAAAAACAATTCAAACAACTCGTTTGGTTTTGAATTAGGATGTCTTCCGTCTAAGAGCACAGTGTGACAGCTAACATCATAAACCTTGTAATTAATATCATCGCTTACATTATACATTCCCCGGACACAAGAGCTATATGTACACACATTGTAATTGCATCACCTGGGATTTTTTTTACGTTGCTTTATGAACGTAACCACATCAGTATATATTGACGTACATATGTATGGATACTCATAAATGCTAGGAAAGAATATCCTCGCGAATGTACACATGCTCAAATTTCCTACGTTTGCCAACGTTATTTCATCATTTCTCACGCATATTGCGACATCGATGACTAGTGTGTGCCTTTGGTGCGTGTCAGTGTCATTTCGGATCTATGAAATGTTTTCATTTTAACTTCGTTCGTGTGCGTTCACCACGCTGTTTTTAACCAATAAATTCTAACCTGCTGCGAAATCCACAAATCTTCATTATGTTGGTTCTTTATACTCAAATCCGACGTTAGATAATTGTTTTTAGCCGTATTTAGTATCCTTTTTTGCCTAAAATTTTTTCAAATGGAGAATTGTGCGTTCCATAGCTGAATGCACTGGTGGCAGTCTGGTTTTTGTTGCTAGTAATCTTTATCGGCATTGTGTTAGAAAGACTACCTTGTGTTCTTTCTAAGGACAAATGATAGTGTGTCCTTCGTGTCATTTACATTCGCCTTCAACACATTCCTTCGAAATATCAACGACTACGAAAAGGAATACTGTTCATCCTTCACTTGCAACATGAACGTATATGCGTTCACTTAATATGTACTGTTGGATTAGAATTTCAAATAATGCAATGATATCTAACATAATGTCTTTGTCGTTCACTTTACATTTCAATGATAATACAATCCTAACATTTGCGCATTGCAACTATGCAGTACTTATTAATGTAATGAACTTGCAGTCAAGCTTTGATTTAAATTTCTCACGAATCGTTTACCATTCTGTTTGCTTCCTGAGTTGTTATATTTCAGTAACGGCTCCAAGCATTGAGTCACTGTTGATCGTCAGTGCTGGTCCAGTGACAATTTCCAGTACAGGCCCAGTAAAAATTTACAGCACTGGGCCAGCACTCAAATGCAAACTGTTTGTTGCTTGTTTGTTTACCCAATATGTTTTCACAATGAGCGAACAAGGTGTGTAAAAGTTATGGCAAATTAAATTTTCGACATGTTTATGGTACATAACATCTTCGTGTGAGTCATGCTTTTAGAGATATTGTTACGTTCGCCACGCAACGTGTTAGATCCAAAAACCCATAATGCCCTGTCCTGGAAGACCCCAAGCCACCGTGCGGGTAAACGCTGTCTTTAAAAAAATTGATAATGCTACGGTCGCCACTTCACCCAATCAAGCCAATTAAGAATTTTATTGTTACTAATGAATTATATTGTAGGGAGTAGAGGTTTGAATTATATGAATATAGAGGAGATGTAGGTATGTAAGAATATTGGATTAGGTAACTAAGTAGGTAGTAAGATTATTATGGAGAGTGTTCCTGACCGTGCGTGCGATGCTGCGTAATTGAAATATCTTCAATAGCAAAATGAATTACAATCAATGTCACAGAACCTGCAGATAAGTTGCCAGCGATAATAACAACAAAAAACGCTCACAAAATCGCCGCAACAGATCCAAATCCAGGCTCCGTCCAGTTTACGATACGCCAATGGAGTCTACTATATGCCTGTGATACCCATAACTTTTGGCACTTGAAATTCTCCATGGTTAACGACTGACACGAGTATTTCACCAGCACTCTAATCACGTCATTCAAGCAACAGCTGACGTGCGTCGACAAAACCGGTCCCAAAGCTCGGAAAGCTGCGAAGCGTTGAGTATACTCAGCTGGGCATTGACCGCCGACGCGGCAAACGGGACCGGGAGATCCCATATATAGGGCCGAATGTACAGCTGGCGAGGGCTGTTGGGTGTTGATCGGCGTCTGGCGACGAGCAGTTGGTATAAGGAAAAGGAACAGAAGAAACAAAACTGTAAGTGGATTTAAGTATTGGTAGGGCGAGCTAGGTTATTTAAAATAAAATAGTGCATTGAAGCTAAATAAAATTTTGTTTGAAGTAAATTTGACTTGGTTCGGGTGACGTGGCAGAGTGAACGTCGCGTCGGCTCTTCGGGTTTCGATGTTTTGTTTGGAGAGAAAATTCCCTATTCGATCGGTGGTTTGGTCGCCGCGGTTCCTATTTCCGTTTCAGGGTTCGTGGACAAGGCACTCCCGACGCAGAAACGGGTGGCGTCTTTTAGAAAAATATCCCCACACCGCTCTTCGCGGGTGAAGCCGGGTGGGATTGCCCAAACCGTGGCAGGGATCGGCTGCGGTGTAGTGGTGACCGTTGCTCGAAATACGGTGGTAACGATATTGAACAATTTAGTATGCACCTCCTTTTCAAATTGCTGTCATATGACAGTGTATACACACCACTATTCGGACAACTAGCATTTCATTTCCGTAGCGCAAATATCTCCGTATCAAAGTATGGTTCAATAAAGCGGCACAAATGACTTTTTTTATTTGCAACGCGAACAATGCAGAGTTTTATTTTACAGTTATCACTTAAAGCGCTGAGGGGAATGCCAATCACCAGTACTGGCCCAGTGCTGGTGATTGGCACAGGGATAGCACTCGAATGCAGTAATGGGCCAGCACTCACCCAGCACTGGACCAGCACTAGCAGCTGAACATTGGCCGTTCACTGTACGCGAAAGCTTGGCATTGTTTCCACTGCTGGCAAACCCCGTTCGAGTTTCAATCAAATCATGTAAATATTTGCAGAATTTTATAAGATTTTCAATAATTCTTTCCATGCTTTTTTTGAAAAATTCCTTAAAATTTTCAAAAATTTAATTTTTTTAATCAAATTTGCATATTTGGTAATAAACGCTTTGAAGTTGAAATGTTTTGAAGATATCTTATTATTCTAAAAAACAATGTTATTTATGATTGCTAAACCTATATATACCAAAACAATATGCGAATAATATTTATAATGATTAAAGTTTAATAGGATTAATATAATCTTATCTCACTCACTCTAGTTTCATTTAAAGTTTCTTCTTTCTAATTTGCACTTCTGCCAATCACTGCTTTTCGTAATCAGATGTTTCAGTTTCTCATAAAATAGTGTTCTTATACTTGCACAAAGCATTCATACAAAAACAATAAACAATAAATATGTATTATGAATAAACGAGCGTCCAATAAATATGCAAATGGTCATTTGTTTGGAGTTCACTGATTATAAGGGTTCAAAAGATTTCAGCCGTTTCTTAATCTTTCTTAAGATAGATTTTCTATGTTTTACATATAATCGGACATAAATTTTTTACTGCGTTTTACATTTTATTTTAAGCCCAACTTCGAAAGTAAAATGATGTAATACCAAAACAATAGTAGTCAATACTTTTCAAAATCATGTTTAAAAAGCTTCCATCAATTCAAAAAATTGTACGATTCGACTTACTTCTTTCGGCATCTTCTATTGTACTTATATATTATTATATTTTTAACATACAATTAAAAAGCTATTATTCACCACCAATTCAATATTTTTGCTTATACCCTTTTGTCTCTCAATTTCGATATGAAAAGAATCAGTTACTTATTAAAGGCTTTGTAGCCTGGCTCCCCTTCCGATTGATCCGCGCAAAGAATTAACCCGACCACTCATCCACCAAAAGCCTTACGTAATCAATGGATGCTGATAGGGTTATATTAACTCATTCAAATTGCTTCGATGAGTAGCTATAATAAGCGTTATTTAAGGCGCATTGTTTTCATTATTAACTTCCCAGTATGTGAGAAGCTCTTGTAATCGCCTCGAAAATCGAAATTGAAATTTTCAACATATCTTTAGGTTTTGAGGTCTTGAGAGTATATTTTGGGTGTTTTAAGAAAAAATTATGTATGTATGTACGTACGTGCGTTTCCGAAAAGTTTTTCTACAAGCATAATTCACGTTTGACTTTGTTAAGGTGTCAATCGAAACGCCTTCGCAAGAACTGATTAGTTTTTGGGAAACTTTGGTCAGGGGGTGGCTGCTGTTTTGACCCTTTGGAGGTCATTGCTGTCATGCGCTAAATCTCACGAACCAAATGTGAGCTTTTCATAATTAAGGCGCCAATCGACGCGTATTGCCATTTTTGTAAATCTGTCATATTTTTATCAAAATGTTGGAGCCAGAAACGTCCAAAAAATAAAGGTTTTTTCACAAACAATAAGTTTTTAGCCTGATTTGCAAAACGTAGTGATCAATGTTCATAAAATTTATATACTCTAAATAGTTCTTAAAAAAATCAGCAAAACTTTTCCTAATGATTATGAAAAATATTACATAAAAAATCATTGAGTCATCATCACCTTCAAGGCAATTCATGTCATTCAATATATCTCGCGAACCAAATATAATATTTGCATCACTGAGATGTTAATCGACGCATTTTAACATTTTTATGATGTTTTTACATTTCTTAAAAGTCGTTGGAGCCAGTTTTTATTGTAATGTAAAAAATGGAAACAAGCCCAGAAGTGCGACCCTTAAGGTCCACACGGTCAACTTCCCGTGAATATCTACATAAACATTAAAAAAATTAAACACAATAATAGTTTTGAAAATAATATTACTTTGAATAATAAAAATGATAATGCTCATAACAGTAATTGTAATGAATAAATATTGATAATATCATCTACGGGGGCGTCCATTGATTACATAAGGTTTTTGGTTAATGGTGGTAGATTCATTTGATTGATTCACGCGGATCAATCGGTGGGGACCTTTTCTTCGTTATTTGTCATTTTCATATCGATGCTTCAAAGAAAATAGAGCGGAAGCAAAAATGAAAGCAGTTTTTGTTATTACTCTCATTGAAGAGATTTTGTCGCGTGATGACCATTTTGAATAGTTCCGTTCAAAATGGCCATCATTCCGGCATAATCACTGAATTTATATTTTTTCACGATTTTGCGTAAATGAGATTGATCATTATTTCTTATTTTCTGTTGGTCTTGAAAAATATATGATATGCAGTCAAAAAAAAGTTTCAATTGCGTGTAAAAAGTAAAAAGGAAGTAAATGAAATCTTACGATTACTAAAGAATAAATCTACTAGAAACTACATTTTTAACTTCCCAGTATATGGGAAGTTCTTGTAATCGCCTCGAAAATCGAAATTGAAATTTTCAACATTTCTTTACGTTTTGTGGTCTGTAGAGTATATATAAAGTGTTTTTAGAAATTGAGATGTATGTGTGTGTGTGTGTATGTACGTACGTACGTACGTACGTACGTTCGCGGACAGTTTTTCTACGAGCATAACTCACGTAAACAAAGTCGTATCGAATTTGTTGACGTATCAATCGAAGCGTCTTTGCAATATTTAGAGCTGATCAGTTTTTGGGATACTTCGGTCGGGGGGATTTGTTTTTTTGCCCCTTTGAAGGTCATTTCTGTCATGCGTTATATCTCGCTAACCAAACATACAATTTACATGGTTAAGGTGTCAATCAACGCGTATTAATATTTGTGTGAATTTGCTTAATTTTGAAAAAAATCATTTGAGCCGTTTTTTAATTTAAGAAAAGAAGTAAAAACAAGCCGCGAGGTGCGACCCTTCAGGTCCACATGGTAAACTTCCCAGTAATATCTACATAAACATCAAAAACATTAAACACAATAATAATTTTAAAAATAATACTACTTTAAATAATAAAAATGAGAGGTATTCAAAGCAGTGACAGGAATGAGTTAATATTAATCATATCAACTACGGGAGGGTCCATTGATTAGGTAAGGATTTGGTCGATGAGGACAGATTGATTTAATTGAATATTCACGCGGATCAATCGGTGGGAGCCTTTGCTACGTTATTTGTTAGTTTCATATCGATGCTTGAAGGACAAACGAGCACTAGCAAAAATGAATGCAATTTTTGTTATTACTCTCATTGAAGAGATTTTGTCGCGTGCTGACCATTTTGAATAGTTCCGTTCAAAATTGCCATCATTCCGGCATAATCACTGAATTTATATTTTTTCACGATTTTGCGTAAATGAGATTGATCATTATTTCTTATTTTCTGTTGGTCTTGAAAAAAATATAATATGCAGTCAAAAAAAAGTTTCAATTGCGTGTAAAAAGTAAAAAGGAAGTAAATGAAATCTTACGATTACTAAAGAATAAATCTACTAGAAACTACATTTTTAACTTCCCAGTATATGGGAAGTTCTTGTAATCGCCTCGAAAATCGAAATTGAAATTTTCAACATTTCTTTACGTTTTGAGGTCTGTAGAGTATATATAAAGTGTTTTTAGAAATTGAGATGTATGTGTGTGTGTATGTACGTACGTACGTACGTACGTTCGCGGACAGTTTTTCTACGAGCATAACTCACGTAAACAAAGTCGTATCGAATTTGTTGAAGTATCAATCGAAGCGTCTTCGCAATATTTAGAGCTGATCAGTTTTTGGGATACTTCGGTCGGGGGGATTTGTTTTTTTGCCCCTTTGAAGGTCATTTCTGTCATGCGTTATATCTTGCTAACCAAACATACAATTTAAATGGTTAAGGTGTCAATCAACGCGTATTAATATTTGTGTGAATTTGCTTAATTTTGAAAAAAATCATTTGAGCCGTTTTTTAATTTAAGAAAAGAAGTAAAAACAAGCCGCGAGGTGCGACCCTTCAGGTCCACACGGTAAACTTCCCAGTAATATCTACATAAACATCAAAAACATTAAACACAATAATAATTTTAAAAATAATACTACTTTAAATAATAAAAATGAGAGGTATTCAAAGCAGTGACAGGAATGAGTTAATATTAATCATATCAACTACGGGAGGGTCCATTGATTAGGTAAGGTTTTTGGTCGATGAGGACAGATTGATTTAATTGAATATTCACGCGGATCAATCGGTGGGAGCCTTTGCTACGTTATTCGTTAGTTTCATATCGATGCTTGAAGGACAAACGAGCACTAGCAAAAATGAATGCAATTTTTGTTATTACTCTCATTGAAGAGATTTTGTCGCGTGATGAACATTTTGAATAGTTCCGTTCAAAATTGCCATGACTTCAGCATAATCACTGAATTCAAAAATTTTCACGATTTTACATCATTCAAATTAATAATTACTTCATATTTCCTATTGGTCTTGAAAATTTTTGAATATGCAGTCAAAAATAGATTCAATTGCATGTAAAATGTAAAATGTATTACAAATGATGATGCAGGAAGTAATTGAAATCTTACGATTACTAAAGATCAAATCTTCTAAAAACTTCAATTTTTTATTTGATGAAAGCTTTTTAAAGCATATGATCTTGCAAAGTATTGACTAAAAAACATTTGACCATTCAAAGAGCTGATTACCACAAATGCAAATTTGATTAAAATTTTGTTGGTTTTCAAACTTTAAGCAGTTTTTTTTAATTAAAAGGCTGTAGCAACACTGCAAATATTTTTAAACTTTGATGAAATTTACAGCAATCTCTTTAGAATAAAAGATATAAAGTAATATCATTCGTATGAACCATCTTTACTTGTTAACTTTGAATAGTTTTTTATTTTTAATTTATTTTTTTTATAATCATGGAAAAAAGTTTTGTCAGTTTCTCTTCAAACACTGATAAGAATGTCCAAATTTTATAAACATTTATTACTATGTTGTGCAAGTAAGGCAAAAAAAATACTTTTGAAGAAAAACCCTAATTTTTCGTATTTTCTTCTATTAAATTAAAAAAAAGCTGAAACAAATTTTTATAATCTTGAAAACATCGCAAAAATGTTAAAACACGTCTATTGACACCTTCATGATGCAAATATTCTAGCTGGTTCGTGAGATATAGTTGATAAAAATGATATGTTTATGAAAAAAACCTATTTTTTTGCACTCTTTTCTCTTAAATTAAAAAACGGCTCGAACAATTTTTGTAAAAATTTGATACGTTTGAGCAAATGATAATACGCGTTGATTGACACCTTAATAATGCAAAGCGTATGTTTAGTTCGCGAGATATAAGGCATGACAAAAATGACCTTCAAAGAGGCAAAACAATAACCCCCCCCCCCCCCCCGATCGAACTGTCCCAAAAACTAATCAGCTCTTAAAATTGCAAAGACGCTTCGAATGACACCTTAACGAAGTCGATCGGACTTTGTTTACGTGAGTTATGCTCGTCGAAAAAAGTGTCCACGAACGTACACAAACACACACACACACATCTCCCTTTCTAAAAACACTTTATTTATACTCTATAGACCTCAAAACGTATAGAAATGTTGAAAATTTCAATTTCCCTTTTCGAGGCGATTACAAGAACTTCCCATATACTGGGAAGTTAATAATAAATAATTCAAAGTCAATTAAAAGTGTTCATAAGAATGATATAACCTGATTACATTTATTCTAAAGATATTGTTGTGGGATCAATCAAAGTTTGTTAATATTTCCATTATTTGAGCATATTTTTTAAAGTTTTTACAATACCGTATTTTAACTTTAATAAAAAACTGCTCACATTTTGAAAACCCAAAAAATAATCAAATTTACATTTCTGATAATGAACGCTTTGATTGATAAAATATTTTGTAGTCACTACTTTGCAAGATCATATGCTTTAAAAAGCTTTCATCAAAAAAAATGTTATTTCTAGTAGTTTTGTTCTTTAGGGTTCGTAAGATTGCAATTCCTTCCCCGATTATCACACGTAATGCTTTTTAGTTTTTACAGGCAATAAAACCTATTTTTGACTGCATATTTAATGTTTCTCAGGACCAACAGAAAATAAAAAACAATTATTGGTCTCAATTAATTGAAAACCGTGTAAAAACGACAAATTCAGTGATTATTCCGAAGTGATGGCAATTTTGAACGCAACTATTCAAAATGACCACCAAGCGACAAAATCTCTTCTGTGGGGGTAGTAACAAAAACTCCATTCATTTTTCTAGCGCTATTTGTCCTTCAAGCATAGATATGAAAATAACAGATAACGTAGAAAAGGCTTTGTAATATACACACCCACCGATTGACCTGCGTGATTGTTCAACCCCCTCTACCAAAAGCAGTATTCAATGGACGCTACAGTAGATGAAAGAATTAATAATTATTCATTCCAATTACTGTTATGAGTAGCTATAATTAGTATTATTGAAAATAGTATTATTTTCATATTTATGATTGTGTTTATTATTTTTAATATTAATGTAGATATTACTGGGAAGTTGATCATGTGAGCCTCAAGGGTCGCACCTCGCGCCTTGTTTTAGTGTATTTAATATCTTTTATGTTTATTTAGACGTTACTAGAAAGTTGACCGTGTGGATCTCAACGTTGTTTTGGTAAAAAAAATTTTGCAATCATGAAAAACATTGGTTTTCGTTCGAAATGATATTTTCAAAACATTTTACTTTTCAAAGTAATTCAATTGTTTTTTTTTGTTTTCTTATACTTTATATAGTTTTTTCATTAAAAAAAACCGGCATCATAAAATTATTGAAATCTTCCGAAATTATGAAATTTTTAACACGCTTTGATCGGCATAACAGTGCCTTTAACATAAGAGACAACAGGTAATATTATTTGAAAATGGAGTATCTGAATTCTACAAGCATTGTTGTACAAGTTAGGTGAAAAATAAAGTTTTCAAGGTAAACAACACAGTTTTTTGGAATTTTTTCCATTAAAGTTGAAACTGGCTACAATCTTTTTCAAATAAATTTTGAATCATATAAACGTTAATACAATTCGATTAATCCTTTAAGAATGCAAATCAAATGTTTGTTTTGCTAAATAAAGTGCGTGACAGAAATGATTTTTTAGAGGTCAAAGCAAAAAAACGACCCGACCAAATTTCCCACAATCCAATAAACACTTGAGATTACAAATATCTTTTTACGTGAGTTAAGGTGGTAGGAAATATGTAACTGAGCGTTTGTAACTACACAAAAACACATACATCCTTTTTTGCAAAAACCATTTGAGCACACTCTAGAGGCCTCAAAACGTAAAGATATGTTGAAAATTGGAATTTTGTTTTTCGGGGCGATTACAAGAACTTCCCATATACATATATGTACAGAAAATCATCATATTTGAATTTTTTTGAGAACTTTTATTCTTATTGAGGCCCCAAATGATTTAGCAGTAGTTTCTTTATCTCCTTCCTTCACTTCTGCTGGCAAAATATATTCAATTAATTTTAATTTAAAATACGAATGCAATACAGAAAAAAAAATATTATGTAATAGCTCACAAGAAAAATTTATATTTTGCATACCGGTGTTATCGTTGGATTAAAATTTGTAACTTTCAACATACTGAAATATGTCTAAACCACGTTGGCTGCAAAGAGTAAACCAAGAAGAAAATAAGCCTTTATCAAAAATCAGGAACAGATGAGCAACATAATCGAAGCCCAGAAAAATGGTCGGAATTTTCGCGTTACCCGTGCGTTTTGAGCTGGCAGACAGGCAGGTTTTTATTGCAAAGTTTGGCCAATCTTATAGTTGGCTTAACTTAAAGTTACTGGGGACGCAATTTCAATCCTCTGGAGTCTATCTTAAAAAGAAAAGAAAGTGGCACACCTCCATATCTCCGAACCCGTGACCCCCAAATTCAATAAGGCAAACTTGTGTAGAATTCAATGTGTAGAAATGTGTGAGTAAATAACTTTCACTTGGTATCATTAAATAAAAAGTTACAAGCCTAAGAACCATCAAAACAGGGGGAACGGCCTTGGAGCACCACATATTCATTGTTATTACTTTAGGACGGGAAATACGTATAAAATTTAAAACAAAATGCAAAATTCAGATTGATTTAAAAAAATATATTGTTAATTCACAAAATTTTAAATATAAAAGCCTTGAAGTACATGTCTCCAAGTATTTTAAATATTTTTTTAAATGATTTTTCAATACTGAATCGCGGCGATGAAAGCGAATGAAAAAACACCTCAAAAATGCCTCTTAAAACTTAACGCCATTTCCGGGAAATCTGCAACAGTCAAAAAAAATATGTTAATGAGATTAATAGTTCAAAGGTTGACAAATAAAATTTACAAAACATGAAATTTTTACATTAATTTTAGGTTAAAGAAAAAAATTGATTATTTTTGAAACAAATGGCGTTTTAAGCAATAATAAACAAACAATTCTTTCCAAATTGCAAAAACATGTAAATTTATCGAGTAAATAATACTTTTTTGTATATGTGGTATAAATTTGAGCCGATTCGGTTCAAAAAAATTAGAAATATTTTGTACAGAAGTAGAAAAAGTACTACTTTGCGTTTGAAGTTTGCGGTAGATAAAATGTTCCACCTGTAATTCGGGCAACGTCTACCACTGCACCGCAGCCGATCTTGGCCACGGTTTGGACAGCCCCACCCAGCTTAAACCCTTGAAGAGGGATGTGGGAATATATTTTAAGGGGCGCCACCCGTTTTTGTCCCAGAACTGCCCTGTCCGCGAATCCGAAAACGGGAACAGGATTCGCGACGACCCAAATCAGCGACTGAGTAGGAGATTTTAAGTAAATGAATCGCGAACAAGAACCGACGCGACGTTTGCTTCGCCACTTCACACAAATACGCCCAGACTTAATTCAACACAATATTTATATATTTTTCTCTTAAAAACCTAGCTATCCTGAGAAAAGCTCAAGCTTCGCGCCAACCGTCTGGCAATACCAATCGTCGAGCTACAGTCCAATTTTCTTCAAGAGGCTAGTCCACCACCGAACGCCTAGCACCGAACTGATACGTCGTAGAATCCAACCAACTTCTCGCCACTGACCACCTGTACACATACGTACTTGCTTTCCAATCTCAGAGAAGCACCGAACAGCTCAGGCTCCGCACAGAATAATCCCGTCAGCTGTTCTTCTGACAATATTTTAGGGATTTCCCGGTCTCGTTTTTGCAGTATCGGCGGTCAACGGCCGCCGAGTTTGCTGAACCCGTCAAAGCTTTCCTAGCTTTGGATCGGTTTTGTCGACACACGTCTGCTGGCGATTAAAGTTTTGTGTGATTGGTCACAGCGTTGCACTTTGGGAGGGATAACGAGGCTGGGTTTGTGCGTGGGCGGCTCTTGGGTAGACACTTGTGCCACTGGCAATGTAGGATCGTTTAAATTACGCAGCTGTCGCGTGCATGGTCAGGAACAACTTCTTGCTTATACCTTACTCTACTTCCTACTTATCTGTCTAGTTCAATGTATATGTACATAATTCAATATCTGAATGTAGATCTATTTCCGATTTAATTGAATTAATTCTTCGAATACAATTAATTATTTCAATACGCCTTGTGTAAAGTGGTGACCCACGTATCCCATTAGCAATCGGGAACATTTGTCCCATATTTTGCCATTTTGGGTTTGTGGACCGACGAACGAAACAAAAAATCATTGATTATTAGTTTTATTATAACTTAGTCGTTAGTCAGCGATTTCAGGTCCATGCAGCAGTCAGGCTGATGTACATCTGTATCTATATTTAATTAGAATTTCAAATTTATAAGAATGTGGTAGGGATACACAATTAGTTAATCGCCCATAGCGCCCAAGAGAAAGTAGGCAGGGACGCGGAGCAGGTGTGCTCAACCGGCTGGGGAACGCCGCCCTGCATATAACTGACAAAAACTGACTATAACTCGAGAACTAATACGAATATTGCTTCAAAACTTTTTTTGGTGTCTTTTTAGAGCATTTTGGAACATGTTAATGTATTAAAAAAGGTGATTTTTTGAGCAGTTACTTGTTTTCCCCCTTGAACTCTTGCTCCTAATAGTTTGGGAAAAATTAAGCATTTGACTACATACATAAGAAAAAAACCTGGACCGTGCTTCGGAAATAGGAATTTTTCAAAGAATCAATTTAATCTCTCAACCATCAAGTTCAAACATGACTTGGAAGATTCAAGGATCCCTGTTCCTGGGATTAGCAAAATGAAAGAAAATTCGAATAAACCTGTGCAAAGCAGCAAGCCGCCTGCTCTTCATGAGCAACTAAAATTAGTATTTCGGAGATGCAAAACAAAATGCGGCTCAGGCTGCGGATGTTAAACGGCTAGACTTAACTGCTTAGCAGTTTGTTTGCATTGTGGTGGTAAAACTTGCTCGAATAAAGATATTGCTTTCCATTTATTCTACGGAAAAAACTTGGATAGTGAATAGCAACCAGTGAAGGTTGTAAGTGCGCAATACCTTTCTCAGGTTATATCTGAAGAAAATTACGAGAATAGTTTTAATGATCCACTTACAGTTCCCTCTAAATTACAGAAGCTCTAATAATAGAGTAACAATAGCCCATGGAAAAGACCTTAAGGAGAAACATCATGCAAAATACGTAACTCTCAACTGTAACTCATGGTTGATGTGCAAAATTGCTGTCATAAAAATGGTACCTTAAACTAAATTCTACACGCTTTTCATGGAGATAGGGAAAACAAGGAAATTGTGGCTCCCAATAAATGATCCCCACTAAGTTTTTGGCGTGTAACTCTTTTAATATGAACTGGACGTGAAAACAATGTACGCACTACTTGATGTTAATTAAATTGGTATATTGAACTTTTTGCGGTTTCCGAGATATGGGGCCAAACCACTTTTTTTGTTTTCAAGATGGAGCCCAGACGAAATGCAATAACTTCCGCCAATGTACAGTGATTCGGGTTGTGACACTGGAAAGATAATTTACCCTTTTTGAGTGTCTTTTTGCCGTGCAACTGCTTTATTAATGACATAACGTGCAACTGAAGTATGCACGAATCGCTATAAATTTATTTATACGCAAGTCTTTTTTGTGCTAGCCATGGTTTCTGAGATATGGAGGTGTTCCACTTTCTTTTCTTTTTAGAATGAAGCCCAGAGGATTGGAACTTTAGCTAACTATAAAGTTGACCATGCATTGCAATAAAAACTTGTCTGCTGGCCCAAAATGCACGGTTTAACTCCCATTTGCCTGGAATGAACAGAAAACATATCCATCGAGGAAAACATGTTACGTTCGCCACGCAACGTAGGCGATCCCAAACCCACAAGGGCGAAATATGGGACTTTCCTGTCCTTGAGGACCCCAAACCACCGCAGGAAGTCCACCCCAAGTATTGTTCTCTCCTTGAGGGACGGGACTACCAACATTTCCATCCATTGGGTATCGCCACCGACTTTGATCGGGACCCAAACAGCTCCACTGACGGTACACGCAAGGCCGTTGGCCATTCGCACACCTTGGTGTTCCGAGTTTCTGAGCTCAACCCCCAGGGGCCTCAGTTCTTCCCATGCATTTTCACCCAATATCGTTCTGGAGGCCCCCGAATCTACCAGTCCCAAGAACGTTCGACCCAAAATATCCACGCTAAGTGGGGGTCGGTTGTCCCCTGAGTGTTGTTCCAGGAGAAAATCTACCGGGACGCGACTCTTTCGCTTCGGCCGTCCGCCCGTTTTCGATGGCTTCGACCTGCGCGAGTTCTCCTTGCATTCAGTGGCGCGTTGGCCAACAACGCGATGTGCATGGGGAGCTAATTCTGTCCGGACTTGCGCGGCCGTCACCAATACCGTGCTCTGCCTGCCGCTTAGTGAGCACGGGAATCGTTTCCCGACCGCCTCGGTTCTGTGTTCCGGGCGTCTGGGCGGGAAGCCGGCCCATTGCGATAGGTTGCCGGGGAACAGGTAGGGCATCTGGCCCTGACTGTGCCCGGTCGCCCGCACCCAAAGCAACTCCGTGCTTCACGACATTCCCGAGACCAATGCCTTCCGCTCGTTTCCCGAGCTACTGCGGCAACTGCCAGCTCTCGGGTGTCCACGTACGCCAGATCAGGCTCCAGGAGCCTAGGAGCCCTCCGGTTGGGTGGTGGCACAAAGGCCTCCACCGCCACTCTTGTGGATTCGAGCTTCCTCCCCAGAGTGACGAGCTCGGCTATCGTTCCCACCGGCATGAGACCCAACTGAGTCTGGTAGAACGGGGCTATATTTTTCCGCAGAATCCTCAGTTTCTCTCCCTCGCCGCACCTAGTGGACAACCTTTGGAATAATCCCTCCATCACTGCTACATACACGCCGATCGACTCACCATTGCCTTGAGTTCGGTGGCGAATCTCCGCCCATAGCCGATCGTCATAGTCGGGAGGCAAGAATTCCGCCCGCAACTCTCGGCAAACCTCGTCCCACGTCTCAAAGGTCCCTCGATTGGCTCGGAACCAGATTAGCGCCTTGCCCTCAAAGAGATCTATGGCCGAGCGGAACAGATGGGCTTTCGTCATACCTCGAGCTTCTCGGAGCTCCTCCACCCTCTCCAAGAAGGCGCTAACAGAGCCCGAGGCCTCACCTGAAAATTTAATGCCCCATTTGGCTACTTCCAGGATTTTAGGCGTAGCCGCCGGGGGGTTTTTGGGTGTCGACAAGGCTGGCATCTCCGACAATTCTCCTCTTGGCGGCTTTCCGTCCTCCGAATTTTCGACTGTCGGTGCGGAATCGTCTTCTTCCTCGCCGTCTTCGGCCACTACCACAACCCTGCCCATAGCCTGCACCAGACGCCGTCGCAGTGCTTCGACGGCGGGTTCCTCTGTACCCTTCTCCCGGAACATGTTACGGATCCGCCGCAACCCGAATTCCGACTTAGCCTGAGCCTTCAGAAACTCAGGGGATTTGAGGTCCCCCCTGAAATCCATCGCAAGCGCCTCTACTTCCTTCACCTTTGCCGTGACAGCCTCCAGGTCTTGTTCGTATGTGAACGGGTAGTGGATGGCGCATAGGGACGTTTCTAGCAGCGCCTCCGCCCGCAGCGTCTCTAGGAGCTCCTTCCGCATGGCCTCGACGGTCCCCGGAGGCATGCTGCGTACTTCCAACTCATACGCCAGCTCCTCCTTGTTAAGACGGTCAACCAGGGCTTTGGTGAACTTCGCCATGTTGAATCTAGAAGGGAGGGGGGAACAGCACAGAAGAAAAGAGAAATAGAAACTAGACGGCCAAAAAAAACGGTCACTTTCTTCTTTATTTCCTTATTACTAAATATACAATTCCTCTGACGACACTACACACCCGCAAACTCACACACCCGCAATTTAACACAACCGCAATTAACACATTCCCGCGATCTCACACTGCCGCAATTGCATGCACGTGTCAGCACTCTTAAAATGGCCACTTTTATACCACAGACACACTCACTGAACTTGTCGAACGTATCCGCCGTTCGAACGCTGCCGTACCCAAGTCCTGTTTTTTTTATAACGGCCCCACGTTGGGCGCCAAATGCTACGTCTAGATTTTGCGCAACGTACTCCACTACACCGTAGCCGATCCTAGCCACGGTTCGGGCAATCCCACCCGGCTTCACCCGCGAAGAGGGGTGTGGGAATATGTTATTTAAAAGAGAAAGGGCGCCATCCGTTTCCGCGCCGGGACTGCCCTGTCCGTGAATCCGATTCCCGTTTCGGGATTCACGGACAGGGCAGTCCCGGCGCGGAAACGGGTGGCGCCCTTTCTTTTTTAAATAACATATTCCCACACCCGTCTTCGCGGGTGAAGCCGGGTGGGATTGCCCGAACCGTGGCTAGGATCGGCTACGGTGTAGTGGAGTACGTTGCGCAAAATCTACACGTAACAAACAGTCACCAAATAATTAATATTGATAAAAATGGAGTTCGCTGACTGCTGCATCATATCACATAGAGGTTGAAAAATTTCTCAAGATTTTGTTCGATTAGAGGATGCTATATTTCTACCAAAATAATATTCGATATATTTTGTAAGTTTTTTTAGGGAATCAATAAATAAAAAAAGGAAAGCTAGAAAACTAAGAAAACTAAAAAGAAATTGATAGCTGTTAACAACACAACAGAATACTGTGTCCTGCAATATTTCAATAATTGCTTTGTAACCTTCCAAGATAAACCAAGGCGTGTGATATGGAGAGAGGAGTAGTAATACACATTTTCATTCACATCATCACTGCTCTACAGTTACGTCTTTGCTATCAGGTATGATTCTTTATCGATTTTTTCGAGTGTTTAGTCATCAGCAAAGAAATTTAAATGCAAAAAGTTTATGGTTATATTTATATTAACAGATTAATGGGAACAAAACGTGGTAACTCGTGATGTACAAAACATATTGAAATTTACAATGAGTGTAAAAATCTGTGTGAAAAACACTGACAGGCACATGCAGTTTAAGCTGCTGCTTTGACGATGGTGTGAACCGTACTAGCATTAATGTGTAATAGTCAGCGCATTATCTCGGTTGAAGGTCAATATAGCGGTTTATAAGCAGCGAACCCCAACACCCTTTCTCGATGTTCATACGTACTCATTACGATGTTAATATTCGGGACTCCTGTGCTAAGATTCTGAGCTTCACCTTTGCCAGTGGCTTTGCAAGCATATCGGCCAACATTGTCCATGTCGGCCAATATTGAAAGTCGATGTCTCCAGTGTTTTTCAATGTTTTAATAAAGTGAAATTTCATGTCAATGTGTTTCTTTCGAGTACTAAATTTTTTATTGCACACGAGTTTCGAAAAACTTTGATTGTCTTCAAAAATAATAGTTTTCACCTGTTGCTTGCCTTAAAGATGTTTTAGTTAGTGACGCAACCACATACATTCTTGACTTACTTCTGCCAAAGCAATGTACTCTGCTTCAGTTGAAGAAAGAGCGACGCATATCTACTTGCGACAAGCCCAACTCACAGTATAGGTAAACCCAGTATGCAATCGAAGCCCAAAAGCTCGTAATTTCCTTCCAAGAAATGGCACCATGTGCTTGCAAAAATTGACGAATGCCCAGCACTGCCAGATTTGCAGAGGATGAAGCACTTTTGTGGACTTCATTTTTCACTACAACACATGAGACATTTTTTCAGTCAATTTGGCTTTTTCTCTAAATCAATTTGCCAAAAGCAAATGAAATTTGTGTCAATGAAGACGTTTCATCATTGTCATTCAATGAACCGAAGTTTATAACGGCGTTTTTTACGTGCAGCATGAAACGTGCATATACGAGTTCTGGCAGTGCCCCGACAAGTAAATAGCTGCCACTTTGCCATAAATGGAAGCAACCTTATGATAAATGGCAGCCAACATATGATAAATGTAAACAAACATATGCTAAATGTAAACAAACATTTGACGTTGTCCCGTAGAACCGCGGGCCGAACTTGATAGTGCGCCTATATATGAAACATTACCTACTGGGTGTACCTATACTGTGGCACAACTTATCGAAGCGTTTTTGAACTTGAAGATATAACCGCTGTTGGATTTTCGGTCACTTAGATTTTCTGCCCAATCTGTGTCGGCGTACCCTACAAGTTCTTTAGGGCCTTGTTTCTTGCCAAGAATCAGCTCTACATTACATGTGCTTTTAAAATAGCGGCACACTTTTTTAGCTTTTGTCCAGTCAGAAGATAAAGGATGTTTATTGTGCTGACTGAAGATTTTGATGCTTGCGGCGATGTCCGGCCGAGTGTTGATGGCTAAATACAATAGAGCATCGATCAGTTGTTGATATCTGCCATTCTCTTCCATCGGTGCTCTGAGAGTGCTTCTTTTACACTTTTTGGGTCTTCACAGCGCAAAGCGGCAAGACGATGACCTCGAAACAAGAGCGTTTCTATTAGGAGGTACACCTCGGTTTTTTCGCGCTCTTCGACGAAGTTGGTTGGAAGCTTCAGAGGTTCGAGCACAAATAGTTTTGTCACTTTCACTCTCGTTATACTATTGCTTTCGCCATTTACGCTACACTCGTCACCCACGCGTTGTTTAAATTATCACTGTAGCACTAAGAGTCCGATGCCTCTTCTTTGACAGATGACTCGAAGAAAGAGTTTCCAAAATTTTCTTCAGCTGGAATCATCTCTTCGACTCCGGACTGAGAAGATTTTTTATCTTCCTCTACTTTTTGGCATTTGGCTACTGAAGAAAAACTGCATGCAGCTGTGGTTTCAAAACAAGTTAAGAAAGGTACACATGGTGTTGATTGCATACACGCGTGGCACCGGAAACTTGAAAACAAAGATCCGGACGCAATTAAAGCAATATGTGAAAAAGGACTTGTTACTGGTATTGTAATAAAAGACTGTGACGTGGTTGAAGTGTGTGCAACATGTGTGAAAGGAAAAAAACAAAATTTCCATTTTCAAACACGTCGGAGCATCACGCGGCTGCTCGGCTTGATCTTGTGCACACTGATTTGTGTAATCCCATGCAAGTTAGCTCACACGTTAACAGGAGATATATTATGTCTCTGATTAATGACCATTGCAGATATACGAATATCGAGTTCTTGGAAAACAAGAGTGAGCCCACAAAGTTTATAAGTTTTTTTTTTGTGAAAATGGCACAAAAGCATTATAACAGGACACCCCGATGTTTTCGATCAGACGGTGGTCTTGAATATGTCAATGCCAATTTGCAAGACTTCTTCAAAAGCGAAAGTAGTCAATTCCAATACATCGCGGCATATTCGCCGCAGCAAAATGGAGTCGCCGAGAGAGAAAAACCGAACGCTCGTTGAAATGGCGAAATATATATTAATCGACGCTGATTAAGACTTCAAGTATTGGGCCGAATCTGTTAACACAGCAAATTATTTGCAAAATCGTTTGTCGTCAAGTACCCTCGAAAATACCACAACGCATGAAGCATGGTTTAAATGCAAGCCAGACTTGCGGTATCTGCATATTTTTGAGTGCAGAGTATATGCACAAGTGCCGAAAGAACCACGTCGCAAGTTGGATGAAAAAGGGGAGCAACTCTTTTTCATCGGTTACTTGAAAGACGTTAAAGGCTACTGGCTTTTAGACGAGCGTACAAAGCGCATCAAAGTACGTGGAGATGTTATCTTTCTCGACAAATATCTAAAGCGACGCTTGACCGGTGGGCATTCTAGTACTAATAATAGTAATTTTGTATTTATCCCTGATATCGACGAAGAAAAAGTAGAGGAAGATTAAAAATCTTCTCAGTCCGAAGTCGAAGAAATTATTTTGTATGTATCCAATCCAACACATGCCTAAGCCAACAGTTTTCCTGCTTTGTATATTTCGCACTCGCACTCGCACGTTTTCTTCAAAATTCACTTCGATACCGTGGCTAGCTAGCTTTTTAACACAGAGGAGATTAACACTGAACGATGGACAATCAAGAACGTCGTCGATTTTTATGACACTATTTTTTAAACCAACCTGGGTCGGAATAGTTACAGAATCCCTACCGTGCACCGAGCTTCTTTTCTCTTAGTGGACTAATTCCATATAACCAGTTACATCTTCGTTGAACGAGGTGAACTGCTCTCGGTTGATGCACTAATAGCTTGTCGCTCCAGAATCGATAAGCCATAAATCACCGTTCTCTTTTCTACGAGTAACGGATTAACAAGATTTACCCAAAAGTTTTTCGTTTGTCATAAAAAGAAATTCTTGACGGGCACCAGATGAGACTTGTTCGGACACTGCATTAGTATTTCCCTTCTTCAAGTTATGAGACTTAGCTTTGAATTTCGGACAGTTGTTTTTTGGACGTCCAGGAAGTTTGCAATAATAGCACCCAGTGCTTGCGGCGTAATTATTTTGTTGACGCTGTTGTTGTTGATATCGAGGCCTCTTTTTGAATGTCGCCTTCAAAACTACTTCTCAGCTCGTTCCGCTGTTGAATTTTTCACGACGCTTATGTTTTTCCAATAATTTTTGACGCACATAATCGAGTGTAAAATCTTTTTCACCCTTACACTCGATACCGTTGATGACTGGCCCGTACGATTCAGGCAGGCTTCCAAGTAAGGTAGCTCCCTTCATTTTGTCCTTCAGGTCTTCACCCACCTCTGTTAGCCTATGAAACAGCGTAACCATCTCGTCGACGTGGCTCTCCAAATATCCACCCTCCTGGTAATGCATACTAAATACATCTTTGTACAAATGTACAACAGTCGAGAAAGAACTCGATTGGTGGTGTTTTTGAAGTTTTGACCAGGAATCCTTGGCACAAATCGCGCCTTTGACGATTTTCAATTGTCGACCATCGATGTACAGACCGATCGTAGCGCGCGCTTTCTGATCTTTATTTTTCCACGTATCATCAGGGGTCGTGAGAGTCTCGCCCTCGATAACATCCCACATATCCTCCCTGACAAGCAGCATTTCTAATTTTTGACTCCACAATTCACAATTAGAATTGTTAAGTTTTTCAATGGTAGGTTTAAATTCTGCCATTTTACCAACAACTATACTTTTTCGTAGATTCACCAGTTTAAAACAAAAAATGTGGAAATTTTTTTTTGTGTTCACTTGTGCAACAACAATATTTAATTAGACACACGCACTAGACTCTGGGCCCATAACGTGTTGATAGTTTATGGTTATATTTATATTAACAAATTAACTAGAACAAAACGTGGTAATTAGTGGTGTACAAAACATATTGAAATTTACAATGAGTCTATTGCCCAAAATAACTGTCTATGCACAAAATAACTGTCTATAAAAAGTCTTTGTGGAAAACACTGACAGCCACATGGAGTTCAAGCTGCTGCTTTGACGATGGTGTGAACCGAACTAGCATTGATGTGTTTCACTAGTAAGCGCATTATCTCGGTTGAAGGTCAATATAGGGGTATACTCGTATGAGCAGCGAACTCCAACATCAAATAATACAGACTAAAAGCTAACCGTTATGAAACCTACCTAATATATCAATTAGTCAATCTATATTAACCTTAGAGTCATAATCCACGTCGTAGAGTCGCCGAAAAAACGTAAAATCACTGTCGCTTTTATTAGATATAGATAAAAAAGTGATCATAACTTCCAAGAAAAATTATGAATGAAAGCTTTGTTTATTTTTAAATTATCAAGCAATCTTTGTCGTCAAGTAGAAAAAAATTGTTTGAAATAAAATAAACCTTCACAAGTATGCATCGACCATTGTGCGCGACCAAGGCGCATGGTTATCTTCAATGCTATTTCCAAGAGGGTCATTACTCTAGGGTTAATTAAGATTGTTTATTGTTCACAAATTGTCAGCTACTGACAAAAAATCTCAAATATTGCTTAAAATATGATGCATGGCTTCAAGGTATTGTAGAAATTCGTTAAAAATTTCGGTGCAGATATGTGTAGTGCTTCTGTTCAATTATTTTGTTTGCAAATATTTGTGTCTCTCGTTATTGTATTGAAATTATATTGAATTGCAGTTCGTCATAATTATTAATCTATTTAAAAAAAATATTGTTACCAGTATTTGTCGAGCAGTAAACTTGTTTAGGTAGTTATAGTATTTTGGCTTTGACCTGAAATGCTCATTTTTGGGATATTTGTAAACAGTTTTGTTGAGATATGTACATTCATATTGTAAGACAATGTATACACTGTGCATCAGCGCTTGTGCGCCTCAGTACATTGTAAGATGCCGTGAAAAAAGCAGTAAATAGTAGAACCCGCGGTACTGTTGCATTATTTATTTTATTCCTAACTACACCTCCAAAAGTTTATAAATGTATCGTACATTTCACACCGTAGAAGTATTCCATATATCAAGACGAATTGAACCAATGTCTATTACGTATATATTGTACCCACTGGATTAAGTTTTGTTTATTTCGTTGTCGATCACGACGCCGACGGGTGCGAACACGCTTGGAAAAAATTCGTAGTTTAGAAACTATTTTCGTCTCATGTACGCACACTTAAAAAGGAAACCAATGAAAATGTGAAAATTAAAAACCTACTAGTAATGAGTTTTCAGATGACAAAAAATACAATAAACTGTAGGAAATTTTGCTTACGGGCTGAAGAATCCAATGGCTGGTCTTCCTATGAACTTGAACTGAAGGAGTTTAAAAGCGTCATCAAAAAAGCAAAATGCACCTAGTGGAAAAGTTTCTGTGCAGAAGTGAAACCCTCAAAGGATGTCAGTCATCTGCGAAAAGTTATGATGAGCTCCTCCTTATTTTTAGGGTCTATCAAAGACGCATATGGGACCCGGACCAAGTCCAGCTCCGAGACGCTAGCCATTCTCATGGACACGCACTTCCCGCGCAGTGAAGATGTGGCTGACAAAGCTGATCCACATACGCCCCAGAACTGTCTGTCAACCACTGCGCCTGTAGACGACAGGCTCCTATGCTGGGCAATCAGCTCATTTCAACCCTTTAAATTCCCTGGAATAGACAACATATCTACTGTTAAGATCCAACAGGGAAGCACTATAGCGCTTTCATGGCTAAGAGCCATCTTTAAAGCTTGTCTACAGATGGCTTATAATCCACAGCGGTAGGAAGAAGCGAAAAAAGGCTTCATACGCAAAGCGGGCAAGACATCCTACTTCTTACTCAAGGACTATAAACCTATCAGCCTTACCTCTTTTCTGCTGAAAACTCTGGAACGGCTGATAGAGATTCATTTGAGAGCTACACTGCAGCCAATCTCTAATGCGCAGCACGCATACACGAGGGGGAGATCGGTTGAAACAGCTCTTCATTCGCTCACCAGCTACATCGAAAAATCGCTAAGCGTCAAAGAATATACGCAGGCGGTTTTTCTGGACATCGAAGGTTCATTCAACAACATCAGCCACAAGGCTATTGAGAAGGCACTTGAGCAAAACTATGTAGATGATAACCTGATTAGGTTTATCTTACAACTGCTAAGAAGCAGAAGCATCAGCTCCATACTAAGAGATAGCATCCTTAGAAAGCGGACGTGCAGAGGCACTTCGCAAGGTGGGGTGCTATAACCCTTCTATGGAACTCAGTGGTGAAAAAACTCCTGTCAACAATAGAAACGACTGGCTGCAAAGTCGAAGCCTATGCCGAAAATATCGCAATAGCAATATCGGTCAAATTCCGACTAAATTTTCCCTATCT
The DNA here is from genome assembly GCA_963942545.1 of Oxycera nigricornis. Classification (NCBI taxonomy): domain Eukaryota; kingdom Metazoa; phylum Arthropoda; class Insecta; order Diptera; family Stratiomyidae; genus Oxycera; species Oxycera nigricornis. Next base: position 43,204,747 of record OZ012659.1, read on the forward strand.
GAAAGACTAAACTTTGGCTTAGGTATTCTTACGAAATTGTGCAAACAGATCGGGGTAAAGATTTATCTGCTGAAAACGGAACTTGTGGTCTTCACGAGAAGATACAAAATTTCACGATTTGTTCCACCTAAACTTGATGAGCCAAGTCACAATTCCTCTAATCAGATCAAATATTTAGGTCTGATTCTGGACTTCAAACTCGTGTGGAAACCAAACAGAGCAGAGAGCGCGCGTAAAGTGGCATGCGCAAACTACTGCTGCAAAAGCAATTGGGGAAAGGAGGGGACTGAAACACAAAACTGTATAATGGCTCTATACAGCGAAAGTCGAACCAATCCTTCTGTACGGTGCGGTTATTTGGTGGCCAGCAATGGCAAAAGCATCAAACGCGTACCTGGTTAACAGGGTCAGGAGGACTGCAGCTATGCGCACTACTCAGACAAAGGCATTGTTTATGCTATAAAATTGGCTCCCGATTGAGCTCCTAACGAAACAGCAGGGCAAGTGCTCTGCTATTCGATTGAAAGCTCTAAATCTCTTACATGATGGCAATACCGACCACTCTGCCATATCACGTAGGAATGGTCCAACGCCAGAGAAAGTAGACCTCACTCCTTCGATTCCTTGCTTTCATCCCGGTTTGAAATCCGTCATCCATAGCAGAGCTGGATCATGGAAAGAAGTAGGATACATGAACCGGTCGACATCTAAAATGATGGATGAACAATGGATGGAAAAGTAGACTGTGGCGTTTTCTCCGAGCAGCTATGCCAAGACTATCCTTCCAGCTACCAAACCCCTACAGTGTTTTTCAGGCGGAGGTCATCGCAATACATAAGGAAGTAGACTGGCTGAGAAATCAGAAAATTTACAAAAGAAATCTCAACATTTTCTCTGACAGTCAAGCTGCTATCCAATCATTATCCAACATGTTTACCTCATCCAAAATTGTAATGGAATGTCGCACACTACTGAACGCGATGTCGCTTCACTGTGAAGTGATTCTTTGCTGGGTGCCAGGTCACAGTGATAAACCTGAGAACTGCGAAGCTGATGCCCTAGCTAGAGCTGGCACTGAGTTCCAGGATTATACACTAACACCCCAAGTCGGCTATCCATTGATAAGATAAGTTTCAAGCAGTATTATATAGAGGCTGCAAACAGGGCTTGGCTGCAGGAAAAAAACCTGCAGGACAACCAGGCTTACTTGGCACACACTAAGCTCAAAGCGCACCAAGCAGCTCCTCAACACGAGCCGTGAAACATTAAGTTTCATCGTATCCGTACTGACGGGGCATTGTCTCATTGGCAGACACGCAGAAAGACTGGGTGTCCCTTTCCACGATTTCTGCCGCAGCTGCAGATCGGAGGAGGAGGAGGAAACGGTCCAACATTTTCTGTGTGAATGCCCAGCACTGTCCAGGAAACGCATGAAAACCTTAGGCTCACCCTTCCTGGACAACCTCACGGAAGTGGCCAGTTTAAATATTACGAATCTAAATGGTTCTCGTCACCCCACAGGTCTTAGTGCCACAACGTATCCCAATGTGGTGATACCACATATGGTCTATCTTGGCCTAAGTGAGCCAGCTTTTTGACAAATGTGGCTGCCACTACAACCAATCAACCTACAATAAACTAATAACGGATATAAAAAAAACTAAACTGAAGTGAACTGAATTAAAAAGTGATTTGAAATAAGACGAGCATCAGTTAGAGTTGGTGTACAATTTATATCAAAAATTGTACCGTTGTACTTCGGTTCACTCGCAAAACTATGCAAGACAGGTTTGTGGCGGGCTTTGAAATTTTTGTACGTAGGACTGGAAATGGCACCGGTATTGTTAGTGAAACGAACAGTGATATAATCTTTATTAATTATTATATAGTTTTGTTCATTACCCAGTTATTGTATGAAACGAAATCTAAAATTCTACAAATATGTTTGGAGACAAGATGGAAAAATATGTGTTTAAAACATTTTAGATGGACAAATCCAAAAAAAATCAGAAATAAGGAAGATCTATGTGAAAGGAAGTATTGTTGCGACCACAGCGTGCTAGTCCGACGGTCACAGAAAATTTATTTGGCCAAGTTTTCCACGCCCAGCCCATGGGTGTGGTTCTTGTGAAAGGAAGGATTAGGCCCGTGCCAACCTATCTTTTATTTGTACTGGGAGAGAAAAAGGGACATGGGAGGGGATTCGGGATTGAGTCGATGTACTGATTTTGAGCATGAAAAAATATGGTTTTCTTCTCTGACTCCATGAGGAATCAAACAATCATTCAATAAATAAAATCCAGCCAGAGCAAAGTTTATTATTAAATTTGCATTAGTAAGTTGGGTTAAAATAATAAATGGACATTACATTCTAAGCTGACGATGAGGGTTCTCCATCGGCGTTAGATGCTGTTCTGCAAATCAATACTATATTGTCACCACAAACAATACACCCTCCTTCCTTTCTCTTACTATTATAAAATTAATGTTCGTGACTTTATCGTCTTCATGTGACAGAGTTAACTACGCAATAAAAATAGTCAATCCTGTTTGCGTTCACAGCAAGATTCCCCTTAGCCAAGGAAGTGTAAGTTTTTCATATTTAAGTTTAGGAAAACATGTTGCAACAATATTTTAACCATAATCTTGAACTTCCTACCAACCTGTCTCTTAAAAAAAATTAAATTAGAAACAAACATACTAAAAACCTCGAAGAATGTTTATAAATACTAGTTTATCCTGGCTTCAACATACTTGAATTAAATATTAGAAGCAACAAAAAGCTTATCAATGACCTAAGATCATTAATTAACAATTTTACAAATGTCGGAATGAAAACTAAAATGAAAATATTATTAGAGACGCATTGCAGTAGTTTCTCGCTTCCGCAAAGTAAATTTAACATTGCATTTGGGATAGAAACCTACGGCCTATACTTCACCACAAGCAAATTTGTTAGATTTTACAATAAGCCTTAAGAATATTTTTCACGTTAGCACAACAGAGAATTGTCATTGTAACGTCAGTACTCTATAATATTGTAAGTAGATAAAGTTATAAATGAAGCTTCGCATTTGCAGTGCGAGTCAGTCGTCCGGAAAGATGTGACCTGTGCAGTTATAACTCGTTTTTAAGTTTTTATAATTCATTGTGAAACAAATAAACGTGGAAGCATTTTCAAATCTGCTGAACAAATATTCAACAGGCTATGGGCCCAGCACGCTTCCACTGCGCAAGTTTATTTATTTTAATCTGAATAAGAACTGAACAATTTACCGTTAGTAACAGTAAACATCGCGAGTGGTTTGTTTAAAATTTGGTGCCGTGTGCTACCGTGCATAGAATTTCTTAAGCATAAAGTGGACATAGACTTTTGATCATGGTTGATAAAGAGTTTCAGTTTGTGAAGCTGAACGAGAATAATTACACCATGTGGAAATTCGGCATAAACATTGCTCTGGGATCCGCTGATCTCATGGGCTATGTGAAGGGCACGGAAGCAGAGCCAGACAAGTCAGATCTCAGCAAAGCACCAGAACTCAGCTAATGGAAAAAGTGGAATAATAATTCATTAAGAGCAATGAGTATTATTGTCGGCTCGGTGGAAATGCGGTTGCACCAGTACCTAATAAACTGCACAACTGCAGAAGAAGTCTGGAAAAAAACTGAAGCAAAGATTTGGAGACATAAGCGAAGATGCAAAACAAAGTGCGAGGCAGAAGTTTTATGACTTTCGCGTAGTAGACGGAAAAAACATCGCTTTGCAACTTGAAGAATTTCAGTGCATGTGTAAGCAGTGCAGTAGACTCTAAGATTTACGTGGTTTCCTGACAAGTATGTCTTAACACCACGAGCTTCTCAAGCTACGAGTTACGATATGTTCGCACCAAGACCCCCCATAAACGTACTTGCCAAGTACCCATACCGTAGTATGAGCCACGTGGCTTTCTGAATACAGGTACCAATTTTAATTCAAAGCTGACAGGGCTCCTGCTTACCCTTGGTCAAGATTGGACCTATCCTCATCCATGCCGCTTTTTGGGCAACGGCACCCCTGTCGTAAACGCAACAGCACGCCAAAGCACCACATACAGAAGGGTCCTATACCAATTTGTTAAGATCCAAACTGTATTATAATGTAGGTACCCGCTAATGGGTGTACAACCACAGCCCCTAAGTTTCAGCCTGTGTAAGCAGTGCAGTCGAAAATATTGTGCAGTTTACTGTTAAAGTTTTTTCCCTTTCGCATGGCATGGGAATGCACTCCTGAAGCGGAAAGAAAATACGCTGATCAGCCGGCTTATACGAGAAGACAAGCGTCTTTGCAAAACGGAGGAAAGTGTGTCGTCTCTTGCTCTTCAAACACAAGCCGTTAGTTTGAAGAAAAATGACAAGCAGTCAAGCAAAGCGGTAAAACTTAATATGAAACGAATTGAGAATTTGAAGAAACGGACAAAATGCGCAATCTGCAAAGAAAAAGGCCATTGGGCGCGTAAGTGTCCCAATAAAAACAGCAAGCACCATACATCTTCTTCGTACATTGCTCAAGCATACATCAGCGATGTTAGTGCTATTCATTCAAAAACAAGTGACAGTGACGAAGATATTTGGTTAGCGGATTCTGGTGCTAGCATGCACATGACATATAGGCGTGATTATTTTACTGTACTCGTTACTTTGCGCGAAACTCGGTATGTTAAAATTGCCGACAATAAAGTTCTGCTGGCAGCAGGTAAAGGAACAATCGTAATTCGGGAAACAGTGCTCGGAAGAACATTTACAAGAGAGCTGCAAAATGTGTTGTTAGTGCCGGGACTTAGAAGAAATTTATTTTCAATTGGCACAATTGGCGACAAAGGCTTTTCATTTCATGCATATCAAAGCTACTGTGAAGTGCGCGATAGAAACGGCCAACTAGCATCATGCGGTGTGAGACACGGTAAACTTTTTAAAATGCAGTTTGACATTGAAGTGCCCGTGAAATGCAACGTTGCCGATTCTCAGCAAAATACGCTCAAGCTCTGGCATGATAGACTTGGACACGTTAATGTTCGTGCATTGATAAACACGAGCAAAGCATTAGCCGATCGTGATTTTAACGTCGGAAATCCGAGTGAATTTTTCTGTGAAACTTGTATAATGGGCAAGCAAACCCGTAAGCCTCATGCATCTGTAAAGATTATGAGTGTATTTAAGCCTGGAGAGAAGATTCACACAGATGTGTGTGGGCCAATTCACGTTGAATCTCCAAAAGGCTCTCGTTATTTTCTACTTTTTAAAGATAATTGAACAAGCTTTAGAAAAGTTTATTTTTTGAGACATAAATCCCAAGTGTTCGACAGATTCAAAGACTTTGAAAATTTTGTGCAAACTCAGACGGGAAATAAAATTAAAGCTACACGCTCTGGTAACGGCCGGGAATATATCTCAGAATAATTTCGTAGGCATGCGACAGACAGAGGTATTATTCATGAATTTTCGTCTGCTTATGTTCACGAACAGAATGGTCGAGGAGAGCGAGAAATGAGGACAATCGTGGAAAGTGCAAGAACGATGCTGATAAACAGTAAATTTGATGCTCAGCTTTGACCAGAGGCTGTCAACACTGCGTGTTAATAATTGAACACAGTTGTAATGAAGCAAGAAGAAACATCAACTCCGTTTGAAAAGTTTTTCGGTCGCAAGCCAGAGATCAAGCATTTGCGTGTGTTCGGTGTAGATGCATACCTAAACACGCAAACTCGATCCTAAAAGCAAAAAGCTAATTTTTGTCGGCTACGAAGGTGAATCGAAAAATTACAGGCTTTGGGATAGTGAAACAAAGAAAATCTATGTAAGCAGTGACGTAGATTTTAATGAGAAAAGCCTAAAATGTAACCAAAAGCCCATAAATGCTTAATGGGGGTTTAAATCTGGTGATTATGGAGGCCTTCGTATTGTTTCGGGGCCTTGCGCAGGAACCAAGTGCGCACAATTTCCGCAATGTGATTGGGCTCGTCATCGTTTTGAAAATAAAAAATTGTTTGTAGTCCCAATTTGCCAGCACTGGATTGCATATTATGCTTTAAAATATTTGAATATATATGTTTATCCATCATTATCTTCACAAACTCCAGTTTGACCGTACCATTGGCTGCCAAACAACCCCAAACCATCACTCCACCACCTCCATGTTTTACCGTTGGGGAAAGATTGCTCTTATTGTATGCTTCTCCTCGCTTACGCCATATTAATTTGCGTTCCTTCCATACCGAAAATACAAAATTTCAATTCATTGGAGAAAATAAGGTTGATCCAGAATTCTTCAGGCATATTTAAGTATTAGCTGTGCGCTTTTTTTCGATTGAATATAGAAATAAGCGGTTTCTTTCGTGCTACCTTAGCCTGAAAACTAGACCGTCTCAAAATTCGTCGTGCATTAACGACAGAAATACTTTTGGCAAATCTATTCTGAACATTATTTGCAATTTGCAATGCAGTCAAGCGTGGATTCTTCTTCACTGCATTCAATATTGAGTGGTTTTCACGGGACGTTAGCTTCAGTGGGCGACCAAAACGAGGTTTTGACGTGATAATTACGATAGTTTAAAAAAAAATATTACTGTATAGACTGAGCATTGCGATCTTCCAACCAACTGTCCAACTTCTCGGTTTGTCTTCCCTTTCTTCCAGAGCTTAATGATGATTTCCCTCTCGTCGAAACTTATTTCTTTCCTTTTAGACTCCAAAAAAAAATAAAAAAAATAAACGTGGAAGCATTTTAAAATCTGCTGAAGTAATATTCAACAAAATTGAATAAATGATGCAAAATATGGGAAGTAGAAATTTTTGAAAAATCGCAATGAATGTAGAAGTAGATGTTGATGGAAGCAACAGTGTTCGGATATTAGAAATATATTGATCTCCTAACCAAGACCGGATTTAGTTCATTCAACACTTGAGAAGGTGGACTGACGACTCATCAGGCAATGAAATTAATGTTCTGGTTGGGGATATGTATATAGACCCCCTAAATAACTCAAAGTAAAAACGAATAAATACTCACTGACACTTTTGTCCCAAGGGGGCCAACAGCATATAAAGCGACCAATGAGGATAGAAAATACAACAGATTCGTATATTGATGTTTTAATTAAAAAAAAGCAATCGAGCAAACTATGTATTAATAAATACTATACTACATACTATACTTTGGATAACTCTTGAGTAAAAATTGTGAAACGGCACATAAAAAAGTATCAAATCTGAAAAAAGGCAATAACAGACACAAAAAAATAAGTGTCACTGTTACAAGAAGACACAAACTGGAGAACATATTATAAAAAATATGCAGATATTAACGTACGACATCGCAAATAAAAACCACATAGCATCGCCTAAACTCAAGATAAAATCAGCAGAGAAAGTTTTAAAACCATTGATGACACATGGAATTGGCAGATCAATTAGAACCGGAGAAAAATTGGGATAAAAATTTAAAAATAGACCATACGACATGTTAACAATTATATATAAAAAATATCGAAAAACACTGACGCAGAATATCCGATTGGTTAAAGAAAAAATATTACAAATCCAAAATTTGAAAGGCTGATATGGATCTTTAAAAATATTGGAATCATCATATCAATATATTAACTAACAGAAAACAATGCTAAAACATCATGCAAATATAAACGGAGAAATCGTAAAAGAGAATGAAAATCTCAAACCAATAACAAATGAGTTCAATAAATCCTGCGCAAACATTTGTCAAAATACTGTTGCAGAAATAACAGCTGCATTAATCTATCGACTACCAGACCGACTAGCAGAAATTACAACTACATGTGAATAAAGTATCAAAACGGAAAAGAGGAAAAATAAAAGATAATTCATTTATTTATTTAGCCAAACAAGGCATACACATTATTAATATTAATATTATTAACCTTACAACTATGTATGGCTAGCTAGTGCGTTAAACAGATTACGTTTAAAAGTGGGTTTGGAAATGGATGGGGAATAGTGGTTGCTAACGCTATTAACTATCTTACAGCGTCTATTAATCGGTTTGTTTTGTCCGTATATTGTATGATGTTGATACTCAGCCAACATACGAGTGTGTCTGGTACGTCTTACAGCATCATTGCATGAGATTTTCCCAGATAATGATTCGATACAGATAACATTTCTGATAATGTCAAACACAAAGCACGAAGTCAGGACTGTCCTTCTAGATGATAACGAAGGTAAATTGAGTAGTTTAAGTCGGTGCTCATAAGAAGGTGAATTATCAAAGTCAGCTGGGTTGTATGCGCAAAGCAAAAAGTAAGAATTGATTTTGAATTGATTCAATTCGATCGCTATGAGTTCCAAACACTGGATTCCAAATTAAGCAAGCGTACTCGAGAAGGGGGCGTACAAATGCTGTATAAAAGTATTTAGTAACCCACAAGTTCATAAATTCTTTTGCCAGTATTTTAATGAAACCCAGCTGCTTCCAAGCACTAGCGAGAATCTTGTCGTACTGTAAGTGAAACCGTAGTTTTGTATCTAATACAATTCCAAGATCAACCACTTGGTCCACTTTGGTCAATGGTGTACGGCTTAGGAAATATGTAACTGTCAATAGTATTTTTGCGAGCAAAGCTCATCACTTGACATTTACCAATATTGAGGTGAAGATTATTCCGCGAGCACCAATGTTCTAATGCATCAAGCTTGAATTGGATGAAAGTTGCGTCAGAGTGCGATGCTACCACGTGATACATTTTCAGATCATCGGCATAAAAAAGATGGGTTATGTTAGATAGAACTGAGGACAGATCGGATATGAATATATTGAATATGAGTGGGCCGAGATGACTGCCTTGTGGCACTCCAGAGTAAGTCGGAATTTTTCTTGACAGATTTCCTTGAAATCTAACGACTTGTGTCCGATTTTTGAGGTAAGAAGAAACCCTTTTAAGCAAAGATCCCGAAATACCAAATTTATGCAACTTCTTTTTTAAGATGTCGTGGTCTATGCAATCGAAGGCTTTGCTAAAGTCCGAGTAGACTGCGTCAATTTGGTGGCTCTTTTCTACAGCACAGAGAATAACAGAGGTGAAAATCATAAGATTGGTTGTAGTCGAACAGCATTTAGAAAATCCGAGCTGCTGCTCGTTAACTCGTGGCTCTTTCAGTGTTATCAGCTTGCCACACATATTTTTTTCGAATAGTTTAGGAATGGCTGATAAAGTTATACCTCTATAAATTGATATAACTATACCTCTATAATTTTGCACCAGATGTTAGTCTCCACTTTTAAAAATGGGAGTCAAGAGAGAAGATTTCCAAGCAGATGGAAAACAGCCGAATGAGAGTGACTTTTTGAAGATCGTGTGAAAGGGAGTTAACAGCTGTTTTCTGAATTGGATCAAAAAACGAGCCGGAATTTGATCAGGATCATGCCCCTTGTTAGGATCAAGCTTAGCGATCGCGCTTTCAATATTGTCTATGGTAGAATGTAATTCTTCAACAAATATTGTTGACGAAATATCCTGCGTGGGAAGTATGGGTGTATTTGTAGGTGGCATAAACACCTGTTGGAAGTGATCAGCAAAAAAATTACATATTTTTTAGGGCATGAAGAACTGGACTTGTTTTTGGACATTTTCCATGGAAAGCCGGTTATTTTTCTTTTGGTGTTTATAAAATCGCAGAATTTTTTCGGGTTACGAATTATACTCTCTCCGACTATGCGAACATAAAAGTTATATGCTTCACGTGACTTTATTGAAAATTCAACAGCTAGCTGATGATATTAATTCTTTACGTCTACATTATCGTCATTTTGGGTAATCTAGCTACATTTCATTACATTTGCAAAACTATTTTAAAGGTCCTAAAAGGCACATAATGTAAAACCAGAAGTAAGTTACGTACCACAGAACCGGTTTTTGTATGGTTGGGAACGGCATTTTCAATATTTTCCAATCAGAACAGCGAGTGGTGAATCAGAGTGCCTTGGTCTTGGGTGTACGTAGAAACGGGTGCTGAGGTTGTGGTTTTGTATCAGGTGTGTGGCGGTGATTGTTTGGGAGGTGATGAATCAGAGTGGTTTGGTCTAGGGTGTGGTATGGAATGGGGGTTGTGATTGTGTGTTGGTATCAGGTGTGTGGCGCTGATTGGTGGCGTTGGTATAAGGCTATGGAGGGTCTGGGTTGGGACTGTGATTTGCAGTGTTGGTAGAAGAGTGTTGTGGTTGGTTGGTTGCGTGAGGTAGTGGTAGAGTGTGGAGGATCAGATGTGTGATTGTGATTGGTAGAAGTCAATAGAGGATCGGGTTGTTGCGGTTGTTTGGTTGTGTCAGGCCGTGGTAGAGTTTAGAGGATCAGGTGGTTGGCGGTGATTTTTAGCGTTGGTAGAAGACTATAGAGGATCGGTGCGTTGCGGATGTTTGGTTGCGTCAGGCCGTGGTAGGGTGTGGAGGATCAGGTGTGTGGTGTTGATTGGAGGCGCTGGTAGAAGGCAATAGCGGATCAGGTGGTTGACGATGATTTTGAACGTTGATGGAAGGCTATAGAGGATCGGGGTGTTACGGTTGGGTGCGTCAAGAACTGATAGGTCGTAGAAATAGGGTCAGATGTTTTGGTTGTAGCTGTGGTTTGTGAGATGTGTCATGTGTTGGGAGATGTTGTGTGCATAACTGGTTGGTTTTGAGGAGGCTTAGAGTACGTTAGGAAGGCTGCTAAAGTTAATTTTTGTAAAATGGTGAAACAGGAGCGCATGAAAACCAGACAGAAAGAACATAAATGTACCTTCATGTGCGAATTCAACTTGAATTTCAAGTTTTCCTTCAAGCGAATGTATGAAGCACCTGTTTAAGGCAACAAATGATGAGTACAGGTTAAAGCCTTGCACGTACATTTTCTGTGGCTCTGTATAAAATTTAGCTTAATGTAATACGAACCCATTTATTTCAATACGCCGTATTGCTGTACTTATTTGTGCGAACGAAGGGTGAAAAGAAGTGTGAAATTTTAATGGTAATAGCCATTCATACTGATTCGATCGTATTATCAATGGGTGCATATTAATTAACTCACTTACAAATCAACAGACTTCCGAAAAAAGAAATATTATTGGAAAGATTCCAATATCACCTGCATCTTAAACTGAAATGGAAGGTATTTTTCGACACTATAGATGACGTCGGGAGGATCCTAAACGGCCGGTTGTGGAGTTGTTGTCGAATGTTACGTGTCTTGAGTTGAATTCAGGTGAAATGGAATGATGTGAAATGGTGTAATACATAATTAAACTGTGTGTATGCCAATTAGAAGATGCTTTATGGTTGCTTACGATTGCTTGGTGCGCTTGAGGCAAGAATCTCAGGACATGAAAAGACCAGTATATTGAACGAACTGAGGGTGAATGTAATTAGTATCTGCGGAAAAAATGTGTTTTAAGCAATGCATATTTAATTCACAGATTTATTGAATGTTGTGCTACAATGTGACTTGAGAGGCAGATGGCAAAAATATTAATCCAGTGATTGCATGATTTCAAGTTTCACCTGTTTCATATTGTAGTAATGAGTATGAAAACATCTGCTATTGAGGTTTGGAATTACTTATCCATGACACCTTATGTGTGCGAAGATAGTATAAAAGTGAAGTGCTGCAGTCAATAATCAGACAGAAGTTTTTGAAGTATTCAGTTGGGACACGAAAAATATGGTGAGTAATAATATTACATACACACTGGTAATTTTTCTTTTTAATCCTTTGTTCTTTTTTCCAATCTTACAGGCATACTTTTTTTTCGCTAGCCATTTAGATAAAAAGTTCAGAGGAAAAACTGTATGTGACACTTTCAAGATATGTGTATTTTGAACAAAATTTATAAATTTTACATACAGGAAAGGACTCAAACATCAATGTGCCGAATACTTCTGTCAGATGTGTTCAAAAATACAACCGGCCCAACATAAGTGTTTTATAAAGCCCTACATAGGTAGAAAGGATAAAAAGTTTCTCATCATATTTTTTGATTGTGAAACTACTTAAGACGGCCTGTACGGAGACAGCTCTTCAGTTTTTGAACATGTTGCAAATCTAATTGTAGCACAACATGTTTGTCACAATTATTATCAAGATGAAGATATTAAACAACCATGTTATACTTAGTTTTGCCATAAATTCTGCCACACAATTTCAAATTCGCGCTTTCTCAGAAATCACCCTGGAAATGTACCGTTATGTTATAGTTTATAACAAATGAACTGTACGGCGTAATATTCCGATCAGTTTGGGTACAGTTTTTGACTAGTAATCATGGAATCGGGCGTGAAAGAAAATCGTATCGCTATAAAACCACTCCATAAGTGTGGCAAAATTGCTTCTGAAATTTTGAATTTGTTGAAACCGCTCAAAATAACAAAAAGATTTATTTATTGTGCAGTAGAACGATTTAATGAAATCTCAGCCATAGATGATAGAGCAAGGACCGGTCATCCACGTACCGTTAGAACAGCCAGTGTCATCAAAGCTGTCCGAGAGCGCATCCGTAGAAATTCTCTACGCAAACAAAAACTTTGTCGAGGGAATTGGAAATCTCCACAAGATCGATGAGCAGACTCATTCGAGATGATCTTCATATGAAGACTTATCGTCGGTCAACAGCCCACATGTTGACTCCACGGTTAAAGGAAATAAGATTGGAAAGATGCAAGCGTCTCTTGCTTTGGCACGCAACTGATTAGCATGAGAACATCCTCTTTAGCGGTGAAAAAAAATTTACTGTGGAGGAAGTTTTTAATAAACAAAATGAAAAAGTTTATTCAACATCATCAGAAGAAGCTAAAAAACGGTTCCCAGAGTGCAACGAGGCCATCATCCAGCTTCTGTAATGGTTTGGTGGGGTGTATCCCATAAAGGTGTCACAACACTCCATTTTTGCGAAAAGGGAGTCAAAACTGGTGCGGCGGTGTATCAAACCAATGTGCTAGAAGGTGTTGTGAAACCTTTATCGTTCACTCTCTTCGGTGGACAACATTGGGTTCTCCAGCAAGACTCTGCTCCTGCTCACAAAGCAAAGAGCACACAGGAGTGGCTACGCAACAACATTCCTGCTTTTATTGCACAAGAATCTGGGCTCCCAGATTTAAATCCGCTGGATTATGCTTTGTGAACAGAGTTAGAGAACAAGGCCTGTAGAACTCCCCACCGTAATTTCTTCTTCTGAAGAAATCCTTGGTGAAAGCAGCAAATGAAATGTCGTTGGATACCGTGCGTGCCGCAATAGGCCAGTGGCCAAAACGTTTAAAAGCTTGCATAAAAGCAAAAGGAGGTCAGTTCGAATAAAGGTAATATTATTTAATAAACAATACCATACTAAAATAAATTTCTTTGAAATAAACATATTATCTTTTATTTCTTAGATTTCATGCTACTTTCAAGTTGTGACAGAATTTATGGCACGACTAAGTATATATGGTGTCAGACAGCATATATTTGAAAAAAAGTGATCAATCCTCTGTTGTGCAAAGGTTTCTAGACTATTGTTTAATACGCAGACCTTATGAGAGCAACGTTTATTGTTATGCACATAATTTACATGGCTATGATGGTCATTTTTTGATTTCGGAGTTAATAGCTGAAAAAAACATATGGAACCTTTAATGAATGGAACCCAAATTATGAAGTTGACATGTGAACAAGTTTCATTTGTTGACTCTTTAAATTTCCTGCCGTTTCCACTTTCTAAGTTTCCGCAAGTTTTCGATATTGAAGACAGTGCTAAAGGTTACTTTCCTTATTATTTCAATACTGTAGATAATATAAATTATATCGGTCAATACCCTCCACCTGAAATGTACGGTTGCGATACAATGAAACCTAAGGAAAGAATGGATTTTTTAAATTTATACAGTACGAAAACACAAGATACTTTCAATAATAGAGATGAGTTGTTACGATATTTTGTAAATGATGTTGATATTTTACGACGAGGTTTTGTAAGATTTATGGATGAATTTATTAAATTGACCAATGTGAACTCTCCAACAAAAAGTCTCACAATTGCATCGACCTGTATGCTAGTTTTTCGAAGAAATGATCTTGACAAAAATGCCTTATGTGTAATGCCTAAAAGTGGTTATTTTAAAAGTAAAACACTTTCCACCATTGCCTGTATGTGGTTAGCCTGGAAAACCTCCCAATTTAACGGTCTGCTAATCGCAACAAACAATAACGGCGAGTTAAAGTTGGATAAGTGTGGGTTATATGTCGACGGTTTTCATAAAGAGTCAAATACTGTCTGTGAGTTCTTTGGATGTTACTATCACGATTGTAGAGAATGTTTTAAATTTCAAGAATCGGAGGAAAATAACCTTCAGACTTTAGAAACTTTAAATCGAAGATATGAAAGTACACAAAGACGTATCGAGGCAATACAGAGAAAGGGATACAATCTAGTATATACATGGGAATGTGAATTTAAAAATTTACCAAATAAAGACAAACATTTAAATGAAAAATTGCGACGATATTATAATGACATAAATCCACCAATATGTGTGCGGGATGCTCTATTTGCAGGTCGTACTGAGGTGTTCAAATTATATCATGCTGTCAAAAAAGGAGAGGTAATACGTTATTAGGACTTTACTGGTCTTTATCCGTATATTAACAAATACGCACCGTACCCCATAAAACATCCTGAGATATTTCGAAATGATAACATCCCCCCCCCATACATGAAATTATTCCAATGCATGGTTTCATTAAATGCGATGTAATTGCACCTAACAACCTTCTGATACCTGTGTTACCCATGAAAAACGACAATAAATTGTATTTTCCACTTTGCAGAAAATGCGCTGAAGGTAATAACATTTCAAGTTGCGATCATTCAGGTGATGACCGGCAACTCACTGGCACATGGGTAATTCCTGAAATAGCCTTAGCTGTTGAAAAGGGGTACAAAATTTTGAAAGTGTATGAGGTGTGGAAGTATGAGTACACAGTGTGCGACCCTAACACAAAAACTGGCGGATTGTTTACTGAGTATGTCAATATTTTTTTAAAAATTAAACAGATGGCCAGTGGTTGGGGTGATGAATAAATATCAGATGAGGGTAAAGATAGTTTTGTTGAATCATACAAGAGAAGGGAATGTATCATTCTTGATAAAAACCAAATTCCAAAAAATTCTGGTCGACGTAATATTGCCAAACTTTGTTTAAACTCATTGTGGGGCAAGTTCGGTCAAAGGGATGATCAAACAAACACTAAAGTCATTAACAATTTCAATCAATTTTGTGAACTTCTCCAATCACCAGGTATAGAAATTTGTTCAATTTGCCCGGTTGATGATGATAACTTGTGGGTTACATGGAAATATATTGAGGAAAATCTAAGAACTTTACCACATGCAAACATATCTATTGCTGCATATACAACGGCTCAAGCTAGAATTAAATTATACGGATTACTAAAAAAACTGAGCTCCTCGATTCCGCACTGTGATACAGACAGTGTCATATTTGTCGATAGTGAAGACAAACCCATGAATTTTCCAATCTCTGATTTCCTGGGTGATTTGACCAATTACGTGGCATGTTATGGTTCTGATGCTTATATATCGGAATATGTGAGTACAGGTCCTAAGACATATGGGTTAAAAATTGAAACTGAACATGGTCCTGAACATGTGATTAAATGTAAAGGAATAACTCTTAACTTCGAAAACTTGAAAGTTGTTAATTTTAAATGCCTAAAATCTTGAGCTTTGGATGAAGATTCAACTGAAGGTGTACGTGTGACAACAGAGTGTAAAATCAAGCGAAAACGTCCAGGGGTTGTTGTATCAGAACCCGAAAAAAACACTTGAGATTCACTTTTGACAAAAGAGTTGTGACGGACGAATATTTCTCTTACCCTTATGGTTTCAAAAGGTGTAGATCAAACAGCTATGGTAACACTTACAGTTTTGTGTAGAGAATAAATATTAATACACTTATTATTTTAATGAATTTTATATCTCTGAACTTATATCTTATGTATTCATATGAAATAAGTAAGTAGCTAAGTTATTTTTGCTTTGTTATGAAATTAAGTAATTACTCGTTACACTTATGGTGAAATCAAATTTTTTGACAGGATAAAATATAAGCACCACTACTCTAAACATTTCTTTCATTTCATTGCAAAGCGTGTAACAGTGAGACATGGCACAAGTTATTATAGACATCCAGTTGTGTGTGAGGGAAACGGTCAATATTTTGTAAAAGAACTAGCTGTTTTATCTTTTGAATCAACTTTACCTGTGGTTCATCATTTTGCTCCACCATATCCTTATCAGGAGTTACACCCGAAAGCGCGTCGTCAAAATGATTTTGATTTGACGAATATCAATGGCTTACGATGGTGTGATGGTGATGTGGATTATAATCGACTTCCAGAAATTTTGACAGAGTTCAACGAAACGACTATATACGTGAAAGCCGCTATTAAGGAAAGTTTTTCAAAAAAATATTTACCGAATGCTAACGTGATGCAGCTAGAAATACCAAAACTGAGAGAGCTCAAGAATTTTAAGACAACCTGTAGAATTCACGACCCACTGCCTACAACAAGATGTGCCGCTCAAAATTGTAGCAACCTTTATATGTATTATTTAATGAATAATGTGTATTACTAGTGTGAGAACTCCAAATGTTTTATTTTGCAATGTATAATTGTGTTGTTTTTTTTCAAAACGTCAAAAATAATTACAACTGCACAAAATTGGAAATTCATAAAAAAGTCTTGAATAGTTAATATTTATATAATATATTCGAGATGGAATGAAAAAGTCCTCATGACTTAGCTTCAACAGATCTTTCTCTTTGCACCTGTTACAGTACAGCTCGTAATATTCCTTAACACATTCCCAAGCCAGGTTGTTGTGGTGCACAGCCATATTGAAGTACTCCATCATCTCAAATAGTTTGAATAGTTCTGCATGTTTTAGTGTTATGCTACCTACGCCTACAGGTATCTGGTAACGTTTCAAAGATCCTAATTGATTCCCAGGGAATTGAACGCCTGCTGTGCCTTTTAAATCGTTTAGGTGTTTGTACAACGTATTCCATTGGCTGTGATCAACTGCTAGCGGGAACCGTCCGTGATAGTGAAAGATAGCCTTTGCTTGAAATGTTTGTGGGTCAAATCCTAGTGTTATCTTGTGATTATGGCATCCATCTAGATAGTAGGTATAATTCAAAAGAACATCTCCATCGCACGGCACACTAGGCTTGGGGAGTGTTTTTGTCTTGGTTTCCTTGGAGTTGGAGATGATACTAGATGAAGTTTTCGTTGCTTTTCTCTTCTTCTGCACCTCACGTTTAGAAGCTTGTGATTGCTTACTAGTAGACTTATTAACAGGGGTTGACATCTTTCGTAGATCGAGAAATAAACTGTGGTGGGTACGTTATTTTAAGTTGCTTTTATATACCCTTCTCGCATGCAGGTCTGGTTACGAAACTCACCACCATTTTGTAAATTGTCCTTCATAAAAATTTTGCGAAATAAATTTATAATTTCACCATCATTGAAATTGTAATCTGTAGTTCAAACCGTTTCAGGAATTTTTTGAGACCTCTGCCACTACAACGAAAATGTAGAAAAACGCAACAATACTGTCCACTTGTTGTCGAGAGGCCACCTTGTAACCGCTGCTTATTATTCACAAAGACTTTACCATTTTGATGAAGGAATTTATTAAAGAACTTGTTATCAGGATATTTACCAAACGAGTCAAAATACTCGGCTAGACTTTTTTTCGGGTAATAAAATGCAAAATGGGAAGTGTGGTTTCGGCGTACCGAGTGGCTCCTCTTCAGGTGCTGCCTTTTTAGCCACTCGGTACGCCGAAACCACACTTCCCATTTAACAATGGTACGGGCCAAAGCCTGGAAACAAGAACCTCCACTAATGTGCAACAATAGTGTTAGCAAGTCGTTAACCAAAAAGCACACTAAGAGACGAAAGTTGTCGAATAGACCAGGAGGTTCTAACCCATGATAAAAAACTTAAATAATAAAATGCAACCCAATGGCGTCCTCTTTTACTGACCGGATCGGTGTTGGCGATGACACATGCAGGCTTCCTTACTTTTTAAGGTGAACGATTACAGGGGAAAACACCGTTAAAATACCTGATTGTTTTAATGTTACTTCTCAATGTGTTGATGATCTCTACCGTGTTCATTCCTGTTCTTTCAGAAATATGTTTTCAAGGTTTACAACCTTTGTGTGTGATGTTACGTAACTCTGTAGGAGCCCCGTTGTTGAGTCTCCGTTTACGAAGACTGTTGCGAGCTTCGCCAGGGACCTGATAAGATCTTCATCAAGCCCACTGAGCTCTAAGTTTCCAAATACACCTGGCTGATCTGTACTTATAGCTGAGGAAGTAGGATATTTATACGTGATTTCCTTTGAATAAAGTTTGTTCTGAGATGTGAACCCCGCAATTGAGACTTTCTTGAAAAAGGTTAAATGACCTTCTGGGAAGTATTCAATATTCACTAGACTGGACTGGAGCAGACTCTATCAAAATCTCACATGTTCACGTTATTTATATACTTCTAGAAGCTTGTGAATACATTACGGTTCTTATCGATTTCAATACTTCCATCATATTTAGCGTAAATATTGCAGGTGACACTTTTCTTCAAAGCCTCTCTGAACCGCCCTTCGATCCTCACCACGCCTTGATTCAACAAACTGCCACAACCCGAATCGTATGAGCTGCCCGCTGTTAAGTCAAATGCTAGCAAGAAACAACCGTTGTCGAAGAATTTCTTAGATATCTGGTGACATTTATCAAAGTAGTTAATACCAGTGCCCTTGAATAGAGAAAGGTATCCTCTAGTACTAACAGGTTTATCACGCGAATTATCAAACTCTTACTGTTGGTTTGGCACTTGAACGCCGTTAACTGATAGATTAAAATTAGTTATGTTATTGTGTTTAAAGTTGAATGGGTTTTTTGTGCGCTTTCCGGTGTATGAGTCATAATCCAACACCATCACTACGTTATCAAGAGATAGTGTGAATGTGTTGGTGGCTAGTGTATAAGTTTTCACTTCCACTCGCTTGTATGGGTAAACGGCATTTGTGCGTTGTAGTACAGCTTCATGTGCTAACAATATATTAGGGTTGACGGTAACATGATTCATGAACATTGTCACTTCTAGTATTGTCACACGTGGGTTAAAGTCATCATTTTTCGAGTACAAATTAAACTACGGTTTTTCCAATGATAATGTTAAACGTAAGTCCACTCCATTCAATAAAAGTTTATCTTGATTTGACAGATCGGTGTGCCCATCAGCTCGACCACGTTACTCTTCTCAATCATTGCAGACCGTTTAAGATAGCCTTCATTCAACTTGGTAGGACCACCGCCAGGTCTTCAGTCCTCAATCATCTCCATCTCATTCTGATCTAGATACCACCCGGCCGATTCCAAATGAGTGGATGCAGCGTCTTTACCGTAGTTCAGTAAATTTTCAATATAGGCGCGATAGTGGTAATTGTTGTCTATCTGAGCTATATTCTTCCCATTCAATTGTAAAGTGCATTGTCTAAAAAGTGAGTGCATGAGGTTGTTAGCTACGCCAACCGGATCAGCTGCACCTTCACCCCCAGCAGCTTTCTTTATTTTTTCTTTTCCGGTGAAAAGTTCTTCTTTACCATTTTTTAGTTTAATCAGTTGCACCTTGAGCCGTAAGTAGATACTGGATAAGTCACGATATGTATCCCCATGACCAAGCGAAACAAATTCCAACACCGGAGAATTGTCCGAGATGCAATTGGTTTGTAAGCAACTTCGTCGGTTTTCAAAATACTGTTTTGAATTGGTGGGGAGGCAAAAATATCCAATTCAGACTTCCTACACTCTTTCTGCATCATGAAGGTATTAACTTTCTGTCAAATATATCCAATGCACGACTTCTTACTCGGCTCCGTCGTTTTATAGTTTTCTTAGTCTTGCTCGATGACAGCTTTCTCACTTTACGCCCTTTTTTATGCTTAGGCAATGATTTCAAATGCTTACTTGTGTAAGGGTTATGCTCTTTTTATATCCATTCGTCTTCCTCTATCCTCCATTTTATCAAAGATTTTATTTATACTTTTTTGGGTTAATTCATGTACTGCAGATTTCCCTTGCTCCTTTAGTACCTGCTTCAGTGGTTTACTTCCTGCCTCTTTAAAAATGGACTTTTCCGTTTCGATGACTTGTTTTCCTATAGCTTTTGCACCGGACAGAAATAAAAGCTGAAGATAACGTATCAACCCACTGAAAAAACTTCCAACACCCCTTCCACGCTGGGACACAAGTGGCGATCGATATAATTCTCCAATGTCTGATAATCTACCTCCACTCTGGACAAGGTAGTAACGTGCGTAGTGTGAATTCATCGCATTAGTATAGAGCTGTGTTAAATCCAGTGTCCAAACTATGTTGATATTTAGAACGTAGGAATATTTATAGATTCTAACCTTCGCTTGAAATGAAGCATGACATATGTTGGAGTAAAGCTAGGTTCAAAGTTGACTAACTCACCGTGATGATCTGTAATTTTGATTGAGATACTTTCAATAAAGCTTTTCTCAAGTGGACAGTACTCCACATGCTCGAATCTAAACACGCTATCACAGCCTTTCAAGGGGATCGCTTGTAGATTCCTTACCAGTTTATTTCTTATTATTCTGGGTTTAATGATATCTGTATAAATGTTTATCAATTCGGTTTTTTCACAATCATCAATACCTTTATTGGATGAGTCACAATATGTTCTTTTCTCAAGTGCAGATAATGATTTTTCTAGCTGACTTATACTGTGTAGCATTATTGATTTATCAAACGACTCTTTTATTTCTGTATCGATCGATTCGGGATCGCTCTTCTCAACGGGTGTTTTTAGGAAAGCGTCAATGAATAAGCCAGCTATATTGTCGGTTTTATCCACCTCTATTGGGACAGGAGTTGTAGCTTTTGATCCACCGGCTCTTTTGTATAGCATATCAATAATAGTGTGGAAATCGGTTGTTTGGATCCACTCACCGGGTAATATTTGTGTCCCGGACTATTTAACGGCACGGGATACAGACCCACAGATAGCTGAGGCAATTTTGTTAAACACCTGTTTTCGCAGTTGATATGTTGTGGTTTCAGATGGCTTTTCTTTATCAAGTAGCTCTTTATCGTTGAATTCAATTCCGCTTAGTAATAGGGCAATGAAATCTGTTATGTTAATCGGTAACGCAATAGGTAGCTCTACATTAACCTTCACACCATAATCTTTTAGATGAAATGTGTGGGTAGTCGGTTTTGCCTCTTTGTTCCGCTTGTTCCTGAAGGGGTTATACCTATGTGAGTTATTTTTTTTTCAATTTTTTTTATTGGCTAAAAGTATGCTCACACATCCCTAAAATTGAAATCAAAAAGGTCCAAATACTTATATACTACTACTATTTTTGAGAATCAATTTTCTCAAGCAACTCCAATGCTCGAAAAACGTAAAATTTGCTCGCTTTATACTATATAGTAATTAATATACACTGTATAGGGCACGTTCCTTCTTAAACGACGCTAGGAGAGCTTCTGTTTACTCGATCGACTACACGCTGCATTTGAGGTTAAAGTACTATGTTTTGATTGATATTTTTACTGTTGTTTTGTATAAAAAAGTGTTTGAAATGAGTAGTAAACTGTACAGTGGCCGTAAAGGCAGTAAAGCAAGTAGTTCATCGCAGAAGCGCAGCAAGATTAGCAACAGGCGTCCGCCTAATCGCCATTCGTTTGAGACTCATTAGGATTGACTGCAGGGCCTAATTTTCACAATTTCTGCTTAGAAACAGACGCCGAGCGAATAAAGGCTGCTGAGCGCTCAATTTCCGACGTTGTAAAAGAAGCGAGACGCGGCCTTTTAGCATTAAGAAAGGACGAGAAATCCACGGTCTTGGAAGGCCAACTGTATGGTGCTGGGATAGCAGAGAAATGGTTAAAAAAATTGTATATGGTAATATTTTGAAAATTCACAACTTTATAAGGTTTTGAAACTTCAAACGCGTTTATCTCGAAAGTGTATTTTTGAAATTTGCCGGAAACGAAACTCTTTCAGTTTTCATCCGATTGACTTGCCGTTATAACAGCTTCTTGATATGGTTATCTAGTGAAGTACACACGATTTTAGCGATTGGGTTTGTTTAAAAAAGGGTATAAACAATTGAAGTCATTTTTTGGGTCAAAAATGCAATTTTTATGTTAAATGGTCGGCATTTTGCGAAAATTCGATATTGAACTATTATCGTGCAAAACTCATGGAGTTTACGAAAAAAAAAATTTATTATTCCAGATGCAGATGGGGCTGAGAAACTTGTCCGGCCGCGGAACGTCTTTTGTAAATACTAGTGACTTTGACACTACAGCTGCCATTTTGTATTGAATTTAAAATAAAAAAAAATTTTTGCACTTCCGACAAGTGGCCCTTTATATTGATATATTATTTATAAAGGCTTTTTTCAAAATCCTTCAAAAAAAAATCCCGAAAAAGGCTTGTTTTTTAGCTTTCACATAGGTATAACCCCTTAAACTATTTGCCGAATGAATATATTGATCAATCATCTGTAGTAATTCGGCATGGTTTCGTTTGTTTCTTGGAATCTGCCAATTATGTAGTGTATAAATTCCCGGAATGATTCAAATTTTACACCGAATTTTAAATAAACCTTTTCAGCAATCTTTCCAGATGTATATAAAAATCTCTTTCTTCTATAATACTTCTTATGTCGGCAATTGTCTTTTCATCTCTATCTTCTACGATCCGATCGTGTATTATTTGTTTGATTTCGGTTAAGTAATAGTTGTAATAGTCAGGTCTAATTGACAAGAAAAATGATGAAAGGAATGATGAAAAGCTCATATCATTTCCCTTATAACATAATTTTTGCAAATCATTCGCATCCCATCTAAAACGAAAATGATATTTACCCAACCCAACAACTTTAACGATTATTGCTTTTGAATCTTTTTCAATTGGTACAGATTGTGGTACCTTGGTAACGCTTACGTCTTCAGCGGGTACAGACCGTTTAGAAACACCTCTCTTATCTGATACACTTTTCTCATGTCTCCGTTTTGGTAGAGCGATTTCTGTTATACCTACATACCAATTGCCAGTAAACTTACACATACTCGGTAATATATTTTCGAAAGATGCTAGTGTATTGTCAGGGTAAATGTCGAAGGAACTGTTACTCAAGAGGCACACGCAGAACTCTGCATCTTTTATGTTAATAGGCATTTCTAGATTCTGTCCCAATTCAGGTTTCTTGCACTGAAACTAGGCTCGGTCCTTAATCTCAACCGCTCACTTTGTCGCGTAGGCTTCCTTATGGGAGAGTCAGCCTCATATTGATTAGGGTTTAGCAGCGAAGGTCTTAATATAGACTGCCTGTCTGAGATTGGATCTAAATTAGTCAATATACCTCTATCATTTCTTTCATCTAAATCAGTGAATACATCATTCAGCTCGTCCATACTCGTATCCATCGGGATTGTATAATGTGCCATTCCATCATCGCTAGTTATTACTTTATACCCTTTTCCCGTTTCTCGAAATGAATCAGCCATACTTTTTCTTATTTTGGGAGCAGGTTTAAGACTTTTTGCTATCCCACTTGTTGATAATCGTCGCTTTATAGCTGCAGGCAATTCTTGCTTTAGTGGTGTCATTTCGTTTACCGATTCAAATATCTCTTCCGCCCGTGAAGGTGAAGTTTGTGTGGGCTTCTCATTTTTAATCACAAATCTCGTCTGAGTGGTGTTGTCGCGCAAATTTTTAAACTTTTTATCCATCATTCGGTCTTTCGAAGAAACATTTTCAGCTTTCATTTCCATAAATGATTGTTTTGTTCGCCTTATCATTAAGATTTTTAGCGTTCAATATTTTGCTCATGCGTTTGTCAAACAAACTTTGTGCAGAAGAGCTTTCGATTGTATCTTTTAAGCGTGCATACACTTCCGGAGATAGTAGAAGCATTTTGTTAAGACTGTTATTTCTATGCATATTTTTCAATCAAAGAACCTATCACACATGAAAGTACAGTTCCTAATAAAACAGGTAAAAAGCCACCTTGCTGCACTAACACTTTACGTTGTCGTGTCACGGATTTTCTTGCATCGGCAAGCTTACGTGTGAGACTTCTTCCTGATGGCCTATGATTACCCTTCAGTGTGTTGTATGTAATTTCACACAGAGTTTTTATTACTTCAGGTTTCACCCTCTTCAGTATAGCCTTTCTTAAACACGGACTTGCTTTTCTAATAACATACAACATATGGTTGTTTTCCTTCAATCGTTTCATTCTTGACACCATTGTTTTCCTGCAAACTATGTTGGGGGTAATATCAAGTTAAAAACTTTGTATTAAATATATCTGTGCGGAACCTTAATGTATCATTGAATCCTGTGTTAGGTCTATTAGCAAATAGCTATGAGGTTGATAAGTAATTTCTTTATATATTCTCATGAGCTCCGTACTATTTTCAGGATATATCTGTTTAGCGAGGTGCTGAAATTGACTCTTGTCTCGCGGATTCTTGAAACAAATCGGGTATTTACAATTAAGTGAAATGTCACGGCAAAATTTACCCTGATGAAATACATTTTGAGTCACCAAGATAACAGAAAGATTACGATGATGGGAGCCTTTTGTGAACAGCTCGCACACCTGTGTTGAAAATGCATTTAACATCATATCGTCCAATACAATTAGTATCAGCTCAATTGCAATATTCGGGAATTCTTCAGGAATTGAATTGAAAAATTCTATATTCTTAATAGGTTTGTGTACTGGTATAGCATGCTGTTCGGCCTTAAACCATATTACCTTTTTTATTTGCGGTTGAATCATCGTCTGGTTTGCAAGAAGATTTTCTATAAAAGTCGTTTTGCCACACTCAGACGGGCCTGTAATCATAATAGTGAACGGGTGTTTAAAGTGAAGCATATCTTTGACGAAATTGTACGTAAATATAATGGTGTAAAGAATATTTATATCTTTTTGAGTATGATGAGTCAACGACAAGTAGTCAATAAACTCCACAGACCCGCTCGTAGACGATTTGCATGTCGACGGGTCACCATTAGGGGCATAGATGATTTGTGGCAAGCAGATCAAGTTGATATGACTGCCTTCTCATCTGAAAATCATGGAAAAAAGTTTCTTTTAACTGTAATTGACACAATCTCTAAATATCCGTGGGCTCTACCTATTAAAAATAAAAGCGCAGGTGTAGTAGGAAAGGCTGTGGAATCAATTCTTAACCAGAGGCGCATCCCCCGAAACACAAACAGACGCCGGCAAGGAATTTTTTAACGAGGTATTTCGCAATCTGATGAAATATTATGAAATAAACAATTACTCTACATTCGGCTCATTAAAAGCGTCCATTGTTGAGAGGTTTAATCGAACGTTGAAAAATATTATGTGGAAAGAATTCAGTATGAAGGGTAATTACCGTTGGATTGATATTTTACCAAGACTCATTGATAAGTACAATAGAACCAAGCATCGCACTATTAAAATGAGACCTATAGATGTCAATACATCTAACGAAGTTCATTTACTTGCAACTTTGCATAGGAAAGTTAAGGTTGTTTCTAAACCTAAATATAAAATCGGTGATTATGTTCGCATAAGCAAGTACAAGCACGTCTTTGAAAAAGGGTACACCCCGAATTTGTCAACAGAGATATTCAAGATAAGGGTCGTAAAAAAGACACAATCACGAACACATATCTTTGAGGATTATCAAGGAAACACTATTCAAGGCGGTTTTTATGAGTTAGAATTATCAAAGGTAAAGCACCCTGATGTTTACCTTGTCGAGAAAATTTAAAAAAAAGAGAAAAATCGTGTTCTTGTAAAATGGCTTGGTTTTTCTTCAGCGCATAATTCATGGATAGATATAAAAGATGTAGTGTGAAACTTTGCTAAAAGTCTGTTACAGACTGCTAACATGGAAAACAATGTTAAATTCACCGATATAGCTTGCATTAGTTGCATGATAGCCTGGAACTATGCGTATCGCATGAGTCGTAAAGGGAGTGGGAAATACATGCTCATGACAGAGTTAGGTTTCACCAGCGTATTTCACAACTAAATGAAATTATTGCCCCTGTTCTTTCTAAAAAATTTAGAGAGATAACATTAACATAGTCAGTTTAGAAACAACCTTCAGACAAACAAGATGTCTTGCACGGTAGAACTACGTGAATTTGAAGATTTTGTTGCGAATTACGAGGATGTACTTCTGGATGAACATCGTGAGAAGCTGTTAAAGGATATCAACACCCTAAAGCTGTGTTCGACGATACCGTATGCCACATCAATTCACGGATCACATTACAAATCCTGCCCTTGGTTTTCTGACAACGCCGATTCCGGACCAGATACGTTTGAATGCTGCCATGTGGAAAACATCTTCGGCAGAATTAGAAAATTAATATGTTTTTATTATAAATTCAGAAATGAAAAGTTTCGAAAGAGATATTTAAGTAAAATTATAAATTACATTCGTACCAGTCTTTTATTTCTACTTGCACTGATGTGAAATGGAAAAGTTTGAAATAAAAATAAACCAATGCTGTACGGCAAAAGCGACTCTTTATTCAAATTCATCGTTGTTATGCTGAACAAATTTTATTTATAAATATCCACCTCTTGCGTCATCTTAACCTTCGAAAATCAGATAGTTTTCCCCAATATCGTTAAGATCCTCAATTTGACGCTGTTTCTTTATTTTCTCTGAGAATTTTGGTGGAAGAAAACAAAAGGTTTCGTTGGTTAGGTGTACGCCGAGGCGTGATCCATATTGCGTGTTGACCAAACGAAAACATTTAACCCTATATTTCTTTCCGTGTTCCAAAGCAACAAGTGCTACGTGTTGATCCGGAATGTATTCGCATACATGGTGCAACACTTCTCCAGTTTTCTGGAAAAAAGAACAAAGGATTAAAAAGAAACATTACCAGTATGTATGCAATATAATTACTCACCATATTTTTCGTGTCCCAACTTCTTCCAAAAGACTTCAAAAACTTCTGCCTGATAATTGACTGCAACCCGTCACTTTTATACTGTCAGGGTAATACGGGTGAGTAATTGCAAACTCAATAGCAGATGTTTCCACACGAACTAATTATATTCATCCTCAGATAATTTCAATATACAGAACGAATACGCGATCCGCAACACAAAAGCATTCAACCATCAGCCTTGACCTTCACCTATACCACACGTGTAAAGTAATTAAATATGCACTGCTTAAAACACATTTTTTCCGCAGACACTAATTACATTCACCCTCAGTTCGTTCAATATACAGGTCTTTTCATGTCCAGTGATTCTTGCCTCAAGCGCACCAAGCAATCGTAAGCAACCATAAAGCATCTTCTAATTGGCATACACACAGTTTAATTATGTATTACACTATTTCACATCATTCCATTTCACCTGAATTCAACTCAAGACACGTAACATTCGACAACAACTCCACAACCGGCCGTTTAGGATCCTCCCGACGTCATCTATAGTGTCGAAAAATACCTTCCATTTCAGTTTAAGATGCAGGTGATATTGGAATCTTTCCAATAATATTTCTTTTTTCGCAAGTCTGTTGATTTGTAAGTGAGTTAATTAATATGCACCCATTGATAATACGATCGAATCAGTATGAATGGCTATTACCATTAAAATTTCACACTTCTTTTCACCCTTCGTTCGCACAAATAAGTACAGCGATACGGCGTATTGAAATCAATAGGTTCGTATTACATTAAGCTAAATTTTATACAGAGCCACAGAAAATGTACGTGCAACGCTTTAACCTGTACCCATCATTCGTTGTCTTAAACAGGTGCTTCATACATTCGCATGAAAAAAAAATTTAGTTTTAAGGAGTTTTGTTCTTTAGTATTCGTAAAATTTCAGTTACTTCCTTCATCATTTGTAATACATATATTTTACTTACTTTTACGATCAATATTAAGTCATTCCAATAACTTTTATGAAAAGTATATTTTTATAATCAAAAGTAGTATTATTTCCCTAATTTTTATTGTTTTTAATATTTTTAATATTTCTGTAAATATTACTGGGAAGTTGTCCGTGTGGACCTCAAGGGTCGCACCTCGCGGTTTGTTTTATATTTCATTGGTCTTGAAATTTTTTGAATATGCAGTCAAAAATAGGTTCAATTGCATGAAAAAAGTAAAATGTGTTACAAATGATGATGGAGGAAGTTATTGAAATGTTACGATTACTAAAGGTTAAATCTACTAGAAACTACAATTTTTTATTTGATGAAAGCTTTTTAAAGCAGTTAATCTTGCAAAGTATTGACTGAAAACATTTTAACATTCAAAGTGTTGATTACCACAAATGCAAATTTGATTGGAATTTTGATGGTTTTCAAAATTTAAACAGTTTTTTTAATTAAAAGACTGTAAAAAGTATTGAAAATTTGCTCAAGTTATGCAAATATTTGAAAACTTTGATTAAACTCACAACGATTTATTTAAAATAAAAAAAAAGCAATATCATTCGTATGAACCCTCTTTACATGGTAACTTTGAATCCTTTTTATTTTTAATTTAGTTTTATCTTCATAATCATGTGAAAAATGTTCATTAATTCTTTTCAAAACCTGGTGAAAATGTATAAATTTTAGAAACATTTATTACTGTGCTATGCAAATCAGGTTAAAAAAATATTTTTAATGCAAAAAACCTTAATTTTTCGCATTTTCTTCTATTAAATTTTAAAAAACCTGTTGAAGCGAATTTTTATTTTATTAAAAAATCACAAATATGTTACTACACGTCGATTGACACCTTAATGACGCAATTATTATATCTGGCTTGTGAGATATAGTGAATGTCAGAGATGTCCATGTTGACCTTTTAATGATTTTTTATTTTTAATGTGAAAAAATTTCGTAATCATGAGAAAAAATTTTGTGATTTTTTTACAAAAACTGTTTTCAGAATATGAATTTTATAAACATTGATAACTGTGTTTCGCAAATCCACATTTTTTGCACTTTTTTTTTTAAATCAAAAAAAGGCTTCAACAATTTCTTTAAAAATTTGATAGAGTCACGCAAATGTTAATATGCGTCGATTGACACCTTAATGATGGAAATCGTATGTTTGGTCCGCGAGATATAACGCATGACAGAGATGTCCTTCAAAGGAGCAAAACAGCAAACCCAAACGACCGAAATGTCCCAAAAATCGAAATTGAAAATCGAAATTGAAATTTTCAACATTTCTTTAAGTTTTGAGGTCTATAGAGTATATATAAAGTGTTTTTGTAAAGGGAGATGTGTGTGTACGTACGTACGTACGTTCGTTGACACTTTTTTCTACGAGCATAACTTACGTAAACAAAGTCATATCGACTTCGTTGAGGTGTCAATCGAAGCGTCTTTGCAATATTAAGAGCTGATCAGTTTTTGGGATACTTCGGACGAGGGGATTTATTGTTTTGCCCCTTTGAAGGTCAATTCTGTCATGCGTTATATCTCGCGAACCAAACATACGATTTGCATGGTTAACGTGTCAATCGACGCGTATTAAAATTTTTGTGAATCTCTCAAATTTTAAAAAAATCGTTGGTTTTAATTTAAGAAAAAAAGTGCAAAAAATTAGGTTTTTTCAATAAACAATAAATTTTTAACCTGATTTACGGAACACAGTAATTATTTTTTATAAAATTTATGTACTTCATTTTTGTGAAGTATGAACGACTTGCTAAATATTTTATTCTACGCAAGTTTGCCATACACAACTTTCTTGTGGGAGCCATGGTTTCGGAGATATGAGGGTGCCCCAACTTCTTTTGTTTTGAAGATGGTGCTGCGATCCCAGAAACTTGAACTTAAGCTATCTATACCATTGCCCACGCATTGCATTAAAATTATTTATGCCTACCCAAAATGCACGGTTTACGTCAAAATTCGGACGCTTTGACTGTACTAACCTATCTTGGCATGCGCGGGTTGATTGCACTTGAAATACGCGAACACCTAGAGAACAATGAAATAATGCCAAAATAATATGGATACTACAAAGAGGAAGGAGTTGACGACGCTTTTGTTGAGCTAACTAGTAGAGTCATCGGTGATTTTAAATCTAAGAAAAAATCATAAGGTGTATTTTTGGATTTTTCTTAAGCATCTACCATTTACAATTAGTAACGATGTTAAATAAAATAGGGATCACAAACAGCCCGCTGAAATTATTTCGCAGATTAAATGAAACACAAGTGGTTAAACTGCGCAATATAATTAGTGATCTCACGTATAATACCGATCACGTACACGAGGGAACACTGCTTTATTATTGAATACAATACAAACTTATAATTTATTTATTTTAACTCAAAAATAAAATGCTTTCCTGACGACACCACTATACTTATACCAGGCGATAACCGGGAAGATTGCTACAAAAAAGTTGAGGGCGGACACGTTTAAGATTCTAGTACACATGAAAGTTTCAATACATCGATTAATTTTGTTTGGCGTTTTTCAACTCCTCGCACCTTTCAAAAATATTTTGAAAAAATTTGAACGTTAGAATAGTACGACGGTTTGAGGTGCGTGCACGTTTTTGGCTGCCGCCAGCCGCATGGCATCGCTTGTGTATCCCCCCTTTTTCAAAAATACCGGTTTCGTTCATTCACAATAGAACGCAAAATTGTCGTCTACTCACACGTTTCAGTATTTATTCTGACGTATAGAAAAGGTACTACAAAATGTATAGAAAAGATGCTAAAAAACGAAGCCAAACTTTAAACGCCAAAATTTGAGATTATTTGTCGGCCAGCGATGTGGTACTTTTTGAGGTGTCAATGTTAGCGCCCTTCATAAAGAAGCTTTATGATGAGGAATAAAAATAAAATTATTTTTTGTACTCAAAAAACATAGATGTAATGCGAAAAATAAATTGCATGTTCATATTAAATGAAGAATCTGAGAAAAAAATTGTTAATGATTCGCTTTTTTGACCGTCTAATGTGTACTAGCATCTTAATCCGTATCATCCTAGTGATCCATTTTATAAACCAATATAAACCATCTATCTAGACATCAGCTATTAGCACAGGCTGAATTAAAGGTTACTGTACCTTTCCAAAGCAATTTAGATACCATAGAAGACATCCCAAATGAACCTCCCTTAGACACATGCAGTGATGCAGCAGTAAAACCACCGCCACCAAAGAAGAAATGCCCTGCTATCCAAAAATGGAGGAAAACAGATGTCCCGGAAAAGGCAGACAAAGTCTCAGAGCCATCAAATTAGTTCGAATATCTAGATAATCAAGTACACTTCTTTGAACTTTTTTTTGACGCAGAAGTGTTTGAAATGATTCGCTCGGAAACTGAAAAATATGCGATTCAAAAGGAGCATAATAATTTCAAAGTTACGACTGAAGAAATTAAGCGTTTTATTGAGATTCTTTTGTTGTCGGGTTACAATATTGTTGCAAGATATCGAATGTACTGGAAGCAAAGCGTCGATTGCAATTTTCAAGCTGCTTTGCCTAGGAACAGATTCGAAGAACTGCTGCGATTCTTTCACGTAGCCGATAACACTAACTTGCCTAAAATATTACCCTGGTGATAAAAATCTGAGCATTGATGAGTCCATGATTCCATACTTCGGAAAACATGGAACAAAACAACATATTCATGGGAAACCTTTCAGATTTGGTTATAAAAACTGGTCTATTTGCACTCGTCTTGGTTACTTGATATATAGAGCGCTTTACCAAGGGACAGGCACAGGAAATACCCATCCAAAACTCGGTGTAGGTGCTTCTGTTGTTTTAGACCTCTTATCTAAATTGGCGCCTTGGAACTTACAGCTTTTATATGGACAATTATTTTACGTCTTTACCATTACTGGATAAAATAAAGGCATTTGGACACGATGCAACAGGAACAACCAGAGCAAATAGAGTTGAAAAGGCACCCTTGGAAGACACAAAAGAAATGAAAAAGACTAACAGAGGATCTTTCGATCAGTGTACAGACACTTCGTTTGGCATCAATTTCGTTCGTTACAATGATAACAATATTGTTACTGTAGCCTCAACCCAATGTGCGGTGGAGCCTATTGGTAAAGTCAAACGTTATTGTGACAAGCAAAAGAAAGACGTCGACCAACCCCGCTGTATTTTCAATTACAACAGATATATGGGCTGTGTAGATCGTCTGGACCAAAATGTGGGATGCTACCGAATTTCGATTCGCCTGAAGAGATGGTACTGGCAGCTACGTATGTTTCCTATAAATGTTTGTATGAACAATGCTTTCCAATACAAATTATCCCAAGCTGCACAGAATAATCAGCATGACAATTTATCATTTACAAGGCATATTGTAACAACGTCTTTTCAGACTTTCCCTGAAAATTTTTCTTCTACAGTAAAGAATCTTTTTCCAAGATCTTCTCTGGCAGACATAAAACGGATTCCGGTTGTTATTCGATTAGATGGGATGACGCACCACATTATCAAAAGTAGTAAACAAAACCGCTGTGGTTTGTGTCATAAAAATACGACGATGAAATGTAAAAAATGCAACGTCGCTCTACATAAATGCTCTCCTGCTTTTCACACAAAGTAATTTTAACAATAATAAATGCAGATACGACTTTACATTTATAAAAATATACTTTGGTATTTATAATAAATCAGATTCTATACAAAAACCTCTCATTATTTACAATCATCTTCCTAAGTACTGCACAATTAAAACAGTGGCATATCTTCCTACTGTTTCATTTTTGGAACGGTACTGAAACTGAAAGACAGAAAACTGAAATTTTTTTTCTGATGCTTACTATTGTTCAGTTGGTTGCAAATATGTAATACTATAAGTTTCGTTCAAATTGCATCAGCATTTATGTGCTTGGGAAGATACGGGTTAACAAAATTATGAATTGGACTAATAACCAGTCACTGAAACTAAACATAGAAAAAAAATTGTATAATGTGTCAACAATAAAGCTAAATTGCCTACAAATATTTACAAAATATCAGTAAAAATTATTCAGGACCTGACAATAGTACTATCTAACAGCGCTACCACAAAATATTTGAGACTAACCAGTGATACTCACTTAAGGTGGAAGGAATATCTTTTTAACTTGGATAGCAAACTAAAAAAAATCATCTACATATTTTACACTTTAAAACACATATTGCGTTTTGAGGACTTTGTTGGAATATGCAAGACTGTTTTGACGTATGTGATGTTTGCATGAGGAGGAGACCCTAAAAGTCTCAACATATATGACGAAAAACAATTGAGTCATCCAGCTTAGTCACAGCATATATACTACTATAACAACGTGACAACCTATTTAGAAAATATTGATAAAAATTTAGAGATTTAAAAAAACTTTGGGAGTATGTCTTGATAATTGTCAACTAAATCAAACTGTAAAATACTGTAGAAAGTATTTTTCATCAACAGTTCTTCTTTGTTATCATAAGTATTGACTTATTGAGCGAAATGAAATAAAGTTGTAAAGAAAGCTTATAACAAATATAAGTAAGGCATTTTAGTTTAGTATTTAGATTTGCTATGTGGTCTTTCCAGTATTTTTATTTTTTACATGCAATTGGACCGATTATTGACTGCACGTTCAGTGTTTTGCAAATCAAATACAAAATAAGAAATAATTATTAGTCTTATTGATGTAAAATCGTGAAAACATACAAATTCAGTGATTATGTCGCAGTCATGGAAATTTTAAACGCAACTTTTCTAAGTGGCCATCACGCAATAAAATCTATTTAGTCGCCGTAATAGCAAAAACTGCGTTCATTCTTGCTAGCGCCCTTTTGTCTTTCAAGCATCGATATGAAAATAGCAAATAACGTAGAAAAAAGCCTTGTAACCTGTCTCCTTCGATTGATCCACGTGAATATTCAATCATCTCCCTCCCCCCAAGTCCATTAATCATTGGACGCTTACGAATATGAAACGATTAATACTAACTGATTCCAATCACTGCAGTGAGTACCTCTCATTATTATTATTTAAAGTAGCATTATTTTCAATATTATTTTAGTGGTGGATATTACTGCTAAGTTGACAGTGTGGACGTCAAGTGTCGCAATTCGCGGTTTGTTATCTAATTACCTTCATCAAAGTTCAGTCTCAAGAATGATGCAACAAAACCTTTGATTCGACGCTCAGCCTACAAACTTCCTCTCGATGCCAGCCATCAATAAATTCTAATCATTCACTAACAAGTTTCGTGCGTTTGTTGTCAAGATTTCCTTTTTCCGAAACTATACTCTTGGGTCGTCCTTGTCGCCATTTATCTAGAGTTTTCTCACTTGCATTACACTCACGACTCAACGTCGACATGCTACACGAAGAAATGAATATCCCGTTACGTGAAAAGGAGGCGAAACGCAACGAAACTCAAACTTCCAAATAGATTATCAAAGCTAAATCAATATCTCTCTGTGATCTCCCACCTTGTATTTTTGAATTTTAAAATAAACCGCAAATTGCATTGCTAACAAAGAATTTCTATCGAAAATTCTGCTCCGTGGTCGACTATTTCGCCCAACCTTCTGTAGCTCTTTATATTGAACCTTCGATCTCAGTTAAATTTCAAGCTTCCGCGTTGAGGTGTAACAGTTCAAATCGGCTTTGGTTTCCCAAGGTTCTTCTTCGAGTTCGTTATATAAAAATCGGCTCATTTGCTTAGACCGTTTAAAAATTTAAGAAAATTTTTATTTGAAAAAAAGAAGCCACTAAACTTCATCACACACGTAAACATCTCAGACATTACAGACTTGGATAATTTTGTAACCGAACTAAGATTAAAATACAAAAACCCGAAAACTATTCCGCAAATCCACACACAATTATCCACAGTCACACAAAAGCGACTACCTATTTCTGTATACAAAGACAAAATATTGAATTAAGTCAATGAGCTAAATCAGCTTCAGATAAGTGAACTAGGTACAAACCCCATTCAGGCTGCAAAACAAGCCATACAAAGCGTAAATGATATTACGCATTAACAGTGTTTAAAAACGGTCTGAACGACCAAATAAGGGAGACCATGTTCGCTGCGAGACCTAAGAATTTAAGTGAAGCAATTTCTTTTGCCACAGAAGTTGAAAGTACCGAATCGCAGCAAAATAGCGTTTTATATATTAACAGATACAATAGGTATCCAAACAATAGAAATATGATTAAAACTAGGATAAATGGTCATAACACCCAGAATTTCAGACATAGCCCACGTGATTTCTTTCGAAATAATCAATATGTAAATAATCAAAATTTTGACGGTAATAGACCCACCAATAACCAAAATTTCAACAATAGAAATTTAACCCGCGGTAGAAACCTCCAAACAAATATAAATTTTAACACCCCCAGAAATGGTAATAACCACAGTAATAGAAATTATTCAAATAATAACGACCCAAGGAGAATTCGCGTAAAAGCAGACCAGAGAAACTCGACAGCTTCCCGAGGGGAATTAGGCAACCTCCCGGAAGCATAAAGGTGAATAAAGCCAAAAATAATATAGATAATAAAATTAACAAAATATATAGGATTACGGGTATTAGCATTACTTGTGTAAACATTTATAACAATAATGAGAATAGACACTTGAAGCTACTAATAGATACAGGTGCAGACATATCAATACTAAAAAGTAATAGCTTAATTCGCAAAAATATCGATATCCAGCCCGAAAACAAATGCAAACTAACGGACATAACAGAAGAGACTACAATGTGTCTGGAAACAAACCAACAACAATTTATCATCGAGAATGAGATGATAACAAATACTTTTCACATAGTACATATATGAGAACGTTCCAATAGAAACTGATGGCATATTAGGAAGAGATACATTAAAATCTATGATACCTTCAACGACCGATGAAAGTATCAGTAAAAAACTCATGGCGATAACAAGAAGCAAAGCGATAAAACGACCAAATAATAAAACAAGTACTAAAATCGATAACGACAACGACAACCGAAAACGAGAGACTGATCACCTCTACGCATCCAATTGCACTTCGCTATCCGGAACAACAGGGGTATTAAAAGTAAAATTTAATATGTTGCGCAACAATGAACAAAATGTAATAATCTCAAAAAAGAAAGATGATTTAATGGTCCACTTTAGTGATAAAGCTCGCGAGAAACACGTGTGAAAACTTGCGATAACCTTAACGATAAATCAAACACGAAACTAGTTTCCGTATTGAGGAAGTTAATGAATTATTCGTAGAATAATAATATAAATGAGCTAGCTCTATCCAACGAAGATATGATATTTAGGTACGTACCCAGGGAAGAATTTAAAAAGCTATATAATACATTTCAATGAAATATGGATATCCAGTTAAAAATAATTATATATAAACCCCCTAAAAGAATAAATGACATCAATGAACAAAACGATCTTATTAAAGAATTCCATGAATCACCGCATGGTGGACATACAGGAATACTCTGAACGCTTCTTAAATTAAAACAAAGATACCGTCCAAATTCATTACTCTCATGTCTTCCCAAACTTCTTGAACGCATTGTCTATAATAAAATCTACCAAGCTCTTTTTTGTAGATTATTCCCGTTTCAACATGGTTTTCTTCCAGGCCGATCAATTAGCACAAACCTTCTTGAACTTACCCATACTTTCGCAAAGGCTCTCGACATTCGTCTCCAAGTGGACGTAGTCTACACTGACTTCAGTAAGGCATTTGATACTGTCAACCAATGTTCTACTCTCTGGGTTCGTATTAAGAAACTCCCATTTGTTTACTGACATTTCCGCCTCAGTTAACCTATATACTAATTTCGTTAGACACATCCTCGAATATTGTTCGCAAGTATGGTCTCCACATTTCTATTATTTAGACTCTCTCCTAGAATCCGTACAGCACAAATTCACTCGTTTTCCTATGTTTAAATTTAATTTTGCTTATATACCTTATACTGAGCGACTTTCCATGCTTCAACTTCCCACTTTGAATTCCCGTGGACTCCTCTTAGATGAATGTTTTCTGTTTCGGCTTCACCACCGTCATTTAAATTCTAACCTGCGAGACTGCTTAAGTTATCGTATTTCTGAACGACCCGCCAGATCTGCTAACACATTTGCAGTTCCATATGCGAGGACAGAGACTTTTTACCATTCACCTATGTTGCGGCCCCCCCCGTAACCATAATAATTTGCAACTTGGTCCGTTTCCTCACTCACTTTATACTTTTAAGCTACAGTCAAAGTGCATTTTATTTAATTAACTTTCTTCTGTGTTATTTTCTTTTTTTTTTGCCTTGTAATTGGACTTCTTATCTGTAAGATGATGAAATAGATAAACAAACAAGCCTCGAGATGCGACCCTTGAGGTCCACACGGTCAACTTCCCAGTAATATCTACATAAATATCAACAACATTACAACAATGAGAGGTATTCATAGCAGTAACAGGAATGAGTTAATATGAATCATATCGTCTACGGGAGGGTCCATTTATTACGTAAGGTTTTTGGTCGATGAATATTCACGCGGATCAATTGGTGGGGGCCTTTTTGATCTTGAAAATTTTTGTTGGTTTTCAAAATTGAAGCAGTTTTTTTAGTTAAAAGACTATAAAAACTATTAAAAAGCTGCTCAATTATGCAAATATTTTAAAACTTTGATTGAATTTACAACATTTTTTTTAGAATAAAGGATATAAAGTAATAGCATTCGTATGAACCCTCTTTACATGGTAACTTTGAATGATTTTTTTATTTTTTATTTAGTTTTTTTTCATAATCATGGAAGAAAATTTTGCCGGTGTCTCTTCAAAAACTAATGAGAATGTATAAATTTTATAAACTGGTATCACTGCGCGGTGCAAATCAAGTTAAAAAATATTTTTTATAAAAAAAAACCATAATTTTTCGCATTTTCTTCTATTAAATTAAAAAAAAACGGCTGAAACGAATTTTTATATTGTTGAAAACTTCACAAAGATGTTAATACACGTCAACTGACAACTTAATGATCCAAATATTATATCTGGTTCGTGAGATATAGTGAATGATAAAAATGACCTTGAAAATCTTGATGAGTTTTAATGATTTTTTATTTTTAATTTAATTTTTCACCTAATAATGGGGAAAAGTTTTGATGGTGTTTTTACAAACATTGTTTTCAAAAAAAGAATTTTATAAAGATTGATTACTATTTTTCGCAAATCGGCTTAAAAATTTATTGTTTATGAAAAAAACCTAATTTTTTGCAGTTTTTTTTCTTAAATTAGAAAAACGGCTTCAAATATTTTTTTAAAAATGCGACAGATATACAAAAATATTAATACGCGTACAATGACACCTAAAAGATGCAAATCCTATGTTTTATTCGCGAGATATAACGCATGACAGAAATCACCTTGAAGAGCATGATGACTGTTAATGATTTTTTATTTTTTATTTGACTTTTTATGTAATCATGAGTAGAAGTTTTTATGACATTTTTATAAAAACTGTTTGGAGTATGTAAATTATATAAACTTTAATTACTCGGACTTGACAATAAGGCTAAAAATTTATTGTTTTTGAAAAAAAACACCATTTTTTGCACTTTTTTTTAAAAAATTAAAAAAAACCTGCAACGAATTTTTTTTAAGAACTTAACAGAATCACACAAATGTTAATACGCGTCGAATAACACCTTGATCAAGGAAATCGTATGTTTGGTTCGCGAGATATAACGCATGACAGAAATGACCTTCAAACGGGCAAAACAGCAACCCCCCCCCCCCCGGCCGAAGTTTCCCAAAAACTAATCAGCTCTTGAGATTCCAAAGACGCTTCGATTGACACCTTAACGAAGTCTATACGACTTTGTTTACGTGAGTTACGCTCTTTGAAAAAACTGTCCACGAACGCACATACGTACGTACGGACGTACGTACGTACGTACGTACATACACACACACACGCATACATACTTCTTTTTAAAAACACTTAAAATATACTCTAAAGACCTCAAAACGTAAAGATATGTTGAAAATTTCAATTTCGATTTTCGAGTCGATTACAAGAACTTCCCATATACTGGGAAGTTAATAAATAAATGTAGGTCATGATTGCAACTGAATAGTATGGGATATGTACACTAGCGAGCAACTGGATACGGACACCCAATATTTTGCCTATTTTTCAGGCTTAGTCGCATATGACGTAATTTCTTAAATAGTGTTTTATGACTTTCCAATAGCTTGGTAATTACATCCTTTAAAGGAATCAATTACCTGCCTGGTTGTGGAATAAGGAGAGTTTTTAACGAAATCTGAATTTTTTCGGCGGGCAACAGGATACGTACACTAATCTTTTCTGAGGATTTCAAGATTTTGTGTTGGTAAAATAGAACAGATTTGTAGTCAATACTCATTTTACAGAAGTTATTGAAGTTGGGATGTGGAAAAATTTTGAATTCGGAAGAAAGGGGAAAAATAATAGCTTTAAAAGCGGCAGGATATTCCGCGAGGGCAATATCCACAAAAATTGGAAGGAGCACCGATGCGATCTGCCGTTTTTTGAGGAATCCTGAAAGCTACGGAGAAAACTACAAAGGATGCATGAAAACAGCCACAACTGAGCGCGAACGTAGGAAAATACTGTGACTTGCATCGAACTCTGCGAAAACTGCACGCAGAATTGGCGAAGAAGCAGGGGCTTCTGCAAGTGTCTGGTCAATAAGGCCGATACTACGGCAATGTCCACACTTGAGACGAATTAAATTAAAGAAGAAACCATCATTGACAGCAATACACAAAGAACGCCAAAAGGAGTTTGCATTGGAACATATCGGATGGGGTGCCAGATGAAGCAAAGTGATATTCACGGATGAAAAACGCTTTTGCATTGACGGCCCTGATGGATTGAATTATTATTTTCATGACATACGGAAAGAGTCACTACATCTAAGTAGGCACCATAGTCGAGAGGGTGGTGTCCTTGTATGGGGTGCGATTAGATACCATGACGTCATCGAGCTTAGAGTTCTGTCAGGCAGACAAAGTGGTGAAACTTATGTCTCGTTGTTGCAAAGTGCTGCTGCCGATATGGACGACATTATGCAGTCAATGGATTGGATATTACAACATGACAATGCCCCAATTCATACCGCACGACAAGTGACACGATGGCTATCACAAGAAAACTTGACAATTTTGCCGTTGCCATCTTGATCTCCAGATCTTAACATTATTGAAAACCTCTGGGGATGGCTAACACGAAAAATTTATGAAAACGGACAGCAATATGAACGTATACGAGAGCTTACGAGCAAAATCATAAAAGTTTGAAGTCAGGTACCCTTAGATTTAATCAGGAATTTATATAATTCTATGGGAAATCGATTAGCAGAAGTTATTGCCAACAACGGTGGGTCAACAAAATATTAAACATATTTTAAACGATTTAAAAATACAATAAAGTCATTCACAGCATAATAATACCAGAAAATTATAAATACTCATCTTTTATTTATCTTTTCTACCTGAAACATCTAATTAACCTGGCTGTCCGTATCCTGTTGCTCGCCATGATTTCATCAAAAACTCTCCTAATTCCACAACCAGGCAGGTAATTGATTCCTTTAAGAGATGTAATTACCAAGCTATTGGAAAGTCATAAAACACTATTTAAGAAATTACGTCATATGCGACTAAGCCTGAAAAATAGGCAAAATATTGGGTGTCCGTATCCAGTTGCTCGCTAGTGTATATTGATTGGGGAACGGGAAATACTGTACCGTGAGAACCAAAACACGGCGCGCGTGAATGGTTCTGGTTATTAATTTAGTTATTTAGAGTAGGGATATATTATGTATTAGTTTAAGAAAATTTGCAATAAAAGAACGAGTTGGGCTTAGGCTCATCCTCATTAATCCACGTTCAAGGAACTAAGGTGTCTGTTTTATTTAGCGACATTGCGGCACAGCGGCTAAGTTCTTAAGTTCTGGTTAACTGGGCTAAGACTGCCTTTCTAGTTCGGCAGAAAATAAATTGCCTCTGTTCTCGGCAATTTAAACAAGTAGACATATCGGCCGCCTGAGACTTTGTTTCTGCGCCAAATATCCGGCAGGCTCACTGCCTGTAGGTATACCCGAGATTATCGAGCCCACAACAATTTAAAGGTTGTATTATAGAGATATACCTCGCATCTGCCTAAAGGAATATAGGCAACGGAAGTGACAGAGC
This sequence comes from Oxycera nigricornis, assembly GCA_963942545.1. NCBI lineage: Eukaryota > Metazoa > Arthropoda > Insecta > Diptera > Stratiomyidae > Oxycera > Oxycera nigricornis. The sequence continues at coordinate 43,246,105 of OZ012659.1, forward strand.
GACGATGTGGTAACATTTACTCCAGCTTTGAATAGAGAGAACCATGGAAACGAAATCGCGAAAGAGAATTGAAGCAATTAGCGACCATCGTAGAGCGAGACAGAAAACCAAACTAGTTTTAGCATTTTGTAAACAAAAGGGCGCAGTGGCGTAGGAAAGAATCGTTTTTCAAATGGATATTATTCGAAAAGTTATATAACGTTAAAAAGTCGTGATGAAGCAAGATTTTACAATATTATATGATTCAACAAAACATTTATTTTACTATCATACATACAAAAAACAATACCGCTTATACCAATGAAAGTGAAAGTAAAACCTAATTAAATCTAACATTCACATTCCCTTAAAATGAACTAAATTATTATACTTATTTCCAATGGACAGCTTTTGCGTGGAGGTCTTACATATGTAATAAAATCGGGTATTATTGTAAGTTTTTTCAATGCACTCGATCAAACAGTTATAATGGCTATGCTCATGTAAATGGTCAGCATATTCCTCAAATAAAATTTTTCCCAAGAGCTCTTCCCGGATACCTTTCTTGATATCTAAGGTCACACTTTTGTTGTTTTGTTCCTTTGAATCAAAATAAGTCATTATAGATTGCAAAGATTAAACTTACTATAATATGTGTTCCAGTAGATGTTCCGGGAATATTGCGGTAGTTTACTTGCGTCTCCACTACCTTAAAAATAACCAAAAGAATTTAAAATATTTTTCAAGAAATAGTTTTTAAAGCTTAAATAAAATTAAATAATTTTACTCACCAATTTTAATACCACCTTTCGTACGGTTCTAAAAACTTTCTTACAGCGCGCTTAACCACGTACCCCGATTCAAAATGAAGCTCACAAATTTTTTCCTTCATGCCGGATTCGTCTCCTCCAATTATTTCCATCCATTCGGAAGCCCGAGTTGGTGACGTTGTGAACCTGAAATGATATACAAAATGTTTAATGCCCCACTTCATTCTAGCGCTGCACCGACTCTGGACTGGTGAGCAGCACATGATTCGGTTAGTTTGACCTAAATGTACAAATCAATTGCTTAGCATCGCGCGTGAATTTTTCAATGAAAACATTGATTATATGCAGATAACTACTTAATCACTTAAACGACTTATAGTACAGCACTTTTTCTCAATAACACTAAAGTTTTCCAACTGAATGTTTTATTTCCACCGAGTATTTTGCGAATTTACACAACGCGCCGAAAATCATCACGTGCAGCACCGAAGACAAAACGAGCAAAAGTACAATACACCAAACCAAAACACGGCGGTGGAACCGAGCGATGTCGTCATCCTAATTTCGGATTTGCTGGACGACGATGCAGTGTGAGTGCTTTTTGACATTTAGTTTGACCACCGCATAGCATCCGTGAAGAGCTTTGGAAGTATTGTACACCTTGCTGTGTGAGTAGTAAGCAGTATTGGTGCAATGTTTGGGTTGCGGGGCAAGCAAGGGGCAACGTGGAGTTATAATTCTCCGTGTTCGGAATAAAAATTCAGACTACGTCATAATGCGACTTTATTCACAAAACTAAGGAAATTCTATTTGGTTACAATCGTTTATAAGAAATTTTTCTGCTGAATAATTAAATTCTGTGGGAACGTTCTGTTCCCATGCAGCGAAGAGGTCACGTTGCGATGTCACGTGGCCAGACGAAATGCCAGACGATATCTCGGTGTTAACTCCTCCCTTCTCAGGTCAGCGTCCTACAGATGATAACAGCTAAAAGTTCGTGTTTATCGGGTTGAGGTCGTATAATGACCTTGTGGTGGTTTCCATAGCAGCTGCAGGTCCAGCGATACCTGTCAGAGGTAATAAAATGCTCTTCCTCGTCATGAGTTTTAAGTAGCCAAAAGTGATAACTAATATGAAAAGCCGCGAGGTGCGACCCTTCAGGTCCACACGGTCAACTTCCCAGTAATATCTACATAAACATCAAAAACATTAAACACAATAATAATTTTGAAAATAATACTACTTTATATAATAAAAATGAGAAGTATTCAAAGCAGTGACAGGAATGAGTTAATATTAATCATATCAACTACGGGAGGGTCCAATGATTAAGTAAGGTTTTTGGCCGATGAGGACAGATTGATTTGATTGAATATTCACGCGGATCAATCGGTGGGAGCCTTTTCTACGTTATTTGTTAGTTTCATATCGATGCTTGAAGGACAAACGAGCACTAGCAAAAATGAATGCAATTTTTGTTATTACTCTCATTGAAGAGATTTTGTCGCGTGATGACCATTTTGAATAGTTCCGTTCAAAATTGCCATGACTTCAGCATAATCACTGAATTCAAAAATTTTCACGATTTTACATCAATCGAATTAATAATTACTTCATATTTCCTATTGGTCTTGAAATTTTTTGAATATGCAGTCAAAAATAGATTCAATTGCATGTAAAATGTATTACAAATGATGATGGAGGAAGTAATTGAAGTCTTACGATTACTAAAGATCAAATCTTCTAAAAACTACATTTTTTTATTTGATGAAAGCTTTTTGAAGCATATGATCTTGCAAAGTATTGACTAAAAACATTTTACCATTCAAAGAGCTGATTACCACACATGCAAATTAGATTAAAATTTTGTTGGTTTTCAAACTTTAAGCAGTTTTTTTAATTAAAAGACTGTAGCAACACTGCAAATATTTTTAAACTTTGAATAAATTTACAACAATCTCTTTAGAATAAAAGATATAAAGTAATATCATTCGTATGAACCCTCTTTACATGTTAACTTTGAATGGTTTTTTATTTTAAATTTAGTTTTTTTATAATCATGGAAAAAAGTTTTGTCAGTTTCTCTTCCAAAACTGATAAGAATGTCCAAATTTTATAAACATTGATTACTATGTTGTGCAAATAAGGTAAAAAAAATACTTTTGATGGAAAAACCCTCATTTTTCGTATTTTCTTCTATTAAATTAAAAAAAAGCTGAAACAAATTTTTATAATATTGAAAACATCGCAAAAATGTTAATACACGTATATTGACACCTTAATGATGCAAATATTATAGCTGGTTCGTGAGATATAGTGAATGATAAAAATGACCTTGAAAATCATGATAACTTTTAATGATTTTTATTTTTAATTTAATTTTTTACGTAATCATGACAAAATTTTTTGATGATATTTTTAGAAACATTGTTTGCGGTATAAAATTTTTATAAACATTGATTACTTTGTTTGGCCAATCAGGTTAAAAATTTAGTGTTTATGAAAAAAAACCTATTTTTGTTACTTTTTTCTCTTAAATTAAAAAACGGCTCGAACAATTTTTGTAAAAATTTGATACGTTTGAGCAAATAGTAATACGCGATGATTGACAGCTTAATGATGCAAATCGTATGTTTAGTTCGCGAGATATAAAGCATGACAAAAATGTCCTTCAAAGTGGCAAAACAACAACCCCCCGATCGAACTGTCCCAAAAACTAATCAGCTCTTAAAATTGCAAAGACGCTTCGATTGACACCTTAACGAAGTCAATCGGACTTTGTTTACGTGAGTTATGCTCGTAGAAAAAACTGTCCACCAACGTACGTACATACGTACGTACGTACGTGCACACACACACACACACACATACATCTCACTTTCTAAAAACACTTTATTTATACTCTATAGACCTCAAAACGTAAAGAAATGTTGAAAATTTCAATTTCGATTTTCGAGGCGATTACAAGAACTTCCCATATACTGGGAAGTTAAAAAGGTGAGGATGCTTAGATCTGTAATGACGGAGATTTTGTAATTAGTATTAAATTTTCGAAATTGTGCAATATTTTTCAAATGCAGCTCGTGTAAATAATCCAAATTCGGCCTTAAATTGTCCTCGGATATATTGCTTTGTAGTACTGGTGGCAGGATCTGGAATGTCTTCATCTCCTTGCTAGTGTACTCCTGACCATTTAAGTACATCGTGTCGTTATAGATCTGAATGATGAAATTTCCTTTCAAGTGTTGGCTTCTTCCTTGGTGTGTAAGGTTTCCTTTGAAGTTGGCCAGGAAAATAGTGTTTTCTGCGAAACTTTCCACTATTGCATTTTTTTGGTATTGGAATTCACATTTTGCGATTGCGCCTTTGAAAACTAAAGGAATCCAATGGTTCTTTGGTAATTCTTCTAATTGTGAAATTTTGCAAATTGTTGTGCTGTGTAGAACTTTACATTTTTCGATTATTCCGAATTGTCGTTCGTGGGTAACTAATAGTTCCTTGTATTCCAAATGTAGCTGTTTGCAATCGTTAACTGTTGAACGAATATGAACATGGCTGTAAGTGACATTACTCGTTTTTGGCAAGGATATTACGTAGAGTAAGGTAGACTCAGTCGCCATCATGGATGGATTGGCATATTCTATTGCCTCTATATCATTGGCATAGGGTAATGTGTCCATTTGTACCAAAATTTGATTTATTTCTGTTTTGTCTAATAAATTTGTGTTACCAATTCCAGCTTTTGCGAGTTGAGTTGCTTGTATTATTTCATTTATTTCTTGTCGAATTATTGTTATTTTATTGAATATTTTTTGTTCGTATCTCTCTGTATTGCTATGATTAAGATTTTGTGCAATTTCGTTATATTCCTTTACTAATTTATTTGTTGTCTCCATTAGTTTCCTATTAATTCTAAATTGCTCATTATTATTTTCAATGATTTTATTTTCGTTGTTTATGACTGTTGCCAATCAGTGGCGTCAGGGTTCCTTGTTATCCATTTCCACGCTGAGCCCAACCAATTTATTGACCTTATACTCTTTGGTGTTCGAAATTGAAGATGGCTGAGTAGGGTTTTTACTTTTTCCAACTGATATTCTATCTGAGGTCCTAGAGTATACTTGTTTTTAACTGTGTTTTGTGTAGTTATTAAATTTTTTTTTCGTTAGTTTTTCAAACTGTGCCAGATCGATGAGGTGTATGATTTTGAAATTTCCATCTATAATTCGACCGTCTCCTTGCTTAATTGTGACGATTGGATTGTTGTATACGTATGTGTTAAATATTGCTGATATTTTCGCCGTCCAAGTGAGAAGTCTGGAAAGATTAAAATTGTTATGGCTGAGGAGTATTTTTGATTTTTGATTTGTGGATTCGCCTTCCGGAAACAGTAGTAACGGTGACCTTATGGTTTTTTTCGACTATTTCTTTTTTGAAGAGTGGTTTTTGCTTTCCGTGACGTTTTTTATCCGATACGTATATGATGTCACCAGCGTGATATACTTTGGGTTTATTTCTTTTTTGGTTTTCACGAGATATTTTTTGCGCCTGATTTCATTTAATTTGTTCTACCAAGTCGGAGTTTAATTTGTTTTGGAAATCTATTAAATATTGGTAATTAATACGCTCGCTTCTGCCAAAAAATACATCTGTAGGCTATCTTTTTGTTACCGAATGCACGGTGTTGTTGTAGCGGTCAACGGATATCTCCAGTATTTCTTTTAGGGAAAGATCAGGATACTCCTTCTGCAGGCATCTTAATATTTCTAAGATTGTAGAGTGGACCTTTTCCACTGTGCCATTAACTTCACTTTTTCCTGATGGTGTTTTTTATATCTTGATTCCGAACGAGTTAATGTAGTTGCTTATCAGAGGGCTAATAAAGCTTGATTCGTTATCCATTACCAGGATTTTGGGCACGGTGACGTAGTGCAGTTACTTAATTACCTTCTGCCTGAGGTGGAGAGCTGACCTGTCTTTGATAAGGAAAATTTTTGCAAATTTTGAAAATTTGTCAGCGCATGTAATAAATTTCATCATCATCATCATCAATGGTGAACCAGCCCAAATCGAGCCTTGGCCTCCCGAAGACACTGCCTCCAACTGTCTCGGTCCAGCGACCGCGTCCTCCAATTAGCGAATCCCAGCAAGGATTCGCTGTCGTTGTCAACTGCATCCTCCCATCGTTTGCGTGGTTTTCCTGGTGGGCGGCTTCCTGTTGCTCGGCCTTTCATGGAGCGCTTGGGAATTCGCCTGTCATCAATACGCTCCACATGGCCAGCCCACTGAAGTCGTAGCAGTTTCGTCAGAATCGATACCGGTGGCTCGTGGTAAAGAGCGTACAACTCATGGTTGTACCGGATTCTTCCTGATGACATACTCTAGGGCCAAATTGAAGAGTATGGGGCGAGGCCATCACCCTGTTTAAGACCTGAGCTGGTGTCGCAGCTTTGAGTCAGATCGCCTTGACATCTGACTTTAGATCGTGTGTCGGTCATCGTTAGTCTGGTCAATCGTATTAGTTTGATAGGTATCCCAAAATCAAGCATTATAAGTAATAAATTTAGTGTCGTTCATGTTCATCAGGTCGATGTGTATTATTTCGGATGGGTATGTTGGCGTCGGTGTAGGTTGTAGCTCTGGTTTTATAAAGTTTTTATTGGTTCCGGTGTCTATTAGAAAATTTAGGATTTTTCCTTCTCTGGTTTTGTACTCTAAGTAAGGAATGCTAGACGGGCCTCTGTCATAAAATTAACTTCCGGTGTTTGTTCTTCTGGTTCTTCGATTCCTTGTAACTCCTCCTCAACTTTCTGATGATAAACTTCTTAAAATTCCTGCGAATACGTTTCGTATTCGGTATCCGCTTGATCTGGCTGTATTTCGGGATTGTACGTTCTTTGATGTTTCTGAGGGTGGTTCAATGCAGTATTTTCTCGCTTAGATGCGAAATAATTAGTTGGACGGTTTACGTAGTCCACCTGGCGAGTTTGTCTGGATCGATCGATTTCCATAGGAGTTGGTGGCTTTGGAAAGTTTGGGCGTGGTGGTGGGCTCTGTGGCGGATCCTGTAATTGCCTTGTTGGTACTATCCTCCTGTGCTGTAAGTTGTAGGCAGTATTCCATTGCTGGATAGTTAATGGGCGTTGTTGCTTTGCAAGTGCATCGTATTTAGTTGCATAGATTTGGTTTACCGGTGTAGTGATAGGGTTCGTAACATCCCTTTTGTGAATTGGCATAGCTCGGTAGTTCAGATTTTGAAATTCTATGCATATAATGTATGCTTCCGGAAGCGTTTGAGGTCTCTGAATCATTAAAAATTTTCCAAGTTCACCGTTTAACCCACGAATGAAGACATCTTACGCTCTGTTACGGTATGTTTCGACGAGGGCTTGGATTGTTTCAGCCGAATAGTCCTCGGATTTAAATTTCTTTATAATTAGGGAGAATTGATGATTTACATTGGCGTAGAAGGCATCAATGGATGTACTCTCTTGTCTTGGGCTATTCAGTGGGTGTTCGAGGGTCCTGGTGTCCCTTTTGTCGGCATAGTGTAATGAAAGACACTTTTTCATTGCTTGCCAGTCTTCGTCAAATATGTTGTAAGATATTAGAGCCGCGTTGGCAGCTCCTCTGATTTTTTGACGTATACCTTGCAGTATCGCCCTATATATGGGCTTCGTTTTTACAATTCCGTAGTCCTTTAAAATATTTTCGACATTATGCGTCCATGAAATGTATTCCACTGGATTGCCGTCGAATGGTTGAAGTTCTTTTACACAACCCGGAAGCTTGCTGATCTCTTTCAGATCTTGCTCATTTGTAGGAGCAGAAAGGGGTGTCACATTGGATCTTTCTAGCGCAGGCTTCACTTCGAGTAGTTGTAATCGCTGGTCTATCTTTTTGAATAATTCTAACTGGGCGTTTACAGCCCCCGTTAACTGTGTTACGGCCGTTTTTAGTTCGTCCATATGATACAATAGTTACTTAAAGTTTAAGTTAAATTGTTTGGTTTTCTTTCAGGTTAACGTCTTCACTAAAATTCACTTTTATGTATTATTTATTAAGTAAGAGTTCGATTTTTATTCCGTTCAAAAACATTCAGATTTCACACATTATATGCGTCAAAAGTTTGCACTTCGCATTAAATATAGTATATTTGATGTATTGATACATAAAATCGGTTTACTCACAGTAATGCAGCGTGGCGGCAATGCATTTTCCTGCTTGTGGGATACTCCGTGTTAGTCCTTTTTAGTTCCAATCGTTGAAGTTGCAAGGAACCTACTGCGGTACGGCTATATCGCTCACTTTCTTTTTTCGGCATAGTCCCAGTTCTGTTCACTACCGTTAGAGTCCTTTCCACAGTCCTTGTCTTTGATCACTCGCGCAACTTACGTTGGGAGGATTTATTTCCGCGAACAGTTATTTCACTAACGTTGCCGGACGGACGAAAATGTTCGTTTAACCGGTAGGAACTTTCTTTTGGACGCGGCGGGTTTTGATTTTTAATTATCTTGCAAGTTCTTATGGAATTTGCAAGTGGGAATTTGATTTTTAATTATCTTACAATTTCTTATGGGATTTGCAAGTGAGAATTTGATTTTTAATTATCTTGCAAGTTCTTATGGGATTTGCAAGTGGGAATTTGATTTCTAATTATCTTGCAAGTTCTTATGGGATTTGCAAGTGGGAAGCAGCTCCTGTACCAGCCTCAGTAGGGACTTAATCAACCTTTAGGCTTTACGTGTTGCACCGCTTTTTTCCTCTATGCTAGTTCTTATGTGTTAGCCAGAAGTCCCTGCTCGGGCGCCAGTTATGATTCTCCGTGTTCACAATAAAAATTCAGACTACGTTATAATGCGTCTTTATTCACAAAACTAAGGAAATTCTATTTGGTTACAATCGTTTATAAAAAATTTTCCTGCTGACTAATTAATTTCTGTGGGAACGATCTGTTCCCATGCAGCGCAGAGGTCACCTTGCGATGTCACGTGGCCAGACGAAATACCAGACGATATCTCGGTGTTAACTGTGGATTGGTTATCGATCTCTTTGGTAAATAAGTTGCGTATGTAGTGAAAATGCTTCACCGCCGCTTATGGGGCAGCATAGGCCATTTTGGTTCCTTATTCTCTCTATTCAAAGTACTCCAGTAACATTACACACGTATTCCGCGAATCGCATCTTTTGTTGCGTTGCATTATTTTATATGTAAGTTCGTCATTAGCCCGAGCTGTTCTCATCGCATTTCCAAAATTACGGCAAGCATCCTTGGGTAGACATAAAATGCAATCGATGGGGTACAAAGTGTAGCTTTTAATCTGCATAATAACGAAAAATGGAAAGCTAATTGCGATTTTACAACAGCGTCAGGTGTTGAAAAACCTAGAAAAAAAATATTCGCATCAGCAACGAAAGGACAGTATTTGGGCGGAAATTGGGAAGCTAATAAAACTTCAATGAATGAATACTTTTTGGTTTAATGAATGTAGTTTATTGGAGAGCAGCAGTTTTTTTGAACTAAATCAGTTTATCTACTAATATTTTCGATCTCTCACTTTATTGAGTGTATACTATATAAATGTTGCCGTTTCCTCCCAGGTAAGGACCTAAATCGGTTCCTTATTGATTGGTTGAGGCCAGTCCGTTGGAGACGGGTCGTGGGTACCACTTGCCACCCCAATGGGCCTCTTTCGCCGTTGGACGAGAATCCGACTCACCGATGTTTCCAGAAATTTATTTCCGCCCATAACAACAACTTCCGAACTCACGCCTTTTATTATCAACGGATGGGAAATTATTCCTATATCGAATAGACACAATCTTAGCGTATTGACAACACGCGACTCTTGCCCTCACTCTCAAACTTTGACAACTCTACAAACTATCGTTTCTTGGGAACTTAAATTCTAATATACAGTAGGGAGCAGTAATGAGTACATGCTTACACTTCTTGCATTTCATAGCATATAAGAATAGAAATGACAAAGTAAACTAGAAGTTTTTTTCTTTCTTTCATTGCTTGCTCAATGCCTAACATAACGGTATGTAATACAAAACAAAAAGCAAGAGATGCAGAGAGAGAGAGAGACAGAGAGAAAAGCTACTACTAAAACAACTCACATATACTCAATATTGCACTCAGTTCTGCTTTCATCGGAAATTTAAAAATTTACCGCTTGGTTTGAATTCTTTGTCATAAATGAACGAGAAGAGTTACTTAGTTGTGTGTGTGTTAGTTTTTGATCGTGTTTGATAAACTGTGAAACCTCGAAAAGCGGTACGTGTTGTAAAGTTCATAAAAAAATCAAAGTTATTCGAAATAATGAAGAAATCATCACGAAATATTGAAAATAGCATTGCATCTATGACAGAGAATGGCTTACCGACACGAAAAATTGCTGAGCAACTTAAAATAAGTCAGTAAAAAGAGTCCAGAAAATGCAAAAAATTACTCCTGAAGAACAAGTAAGAGGTCGCAATAAACTTTTGACAAATGCGGACGCGCGTCTCATGATAACAGAGATGAGAAAAAACAAGTGTTTAACACCTAAGGATGCTGTTCTGGCAATAAATAAGTCCGTAAGCCGATGGACAGCAAGAAGAGGGCTCCGTTATATTGGATAGACTGCAGCTGTTAAAAAAACAAACCTGCATTGTCAGAGAAAAATGTGAAAGCACGGTTAAAGTTTGCCCGAGAACATAAAAATAGGACTGCAGACGACTGAAAACGGGTAATCTGGTCAGATGACTCAAACTTTAATCGTTTTCAGTCCGATGGTAAGCAATATTGTTGACGCTGACCTGGAGCGAGCATGCAAAGACACCATGTTAAGCAAACAGTCAACCACAGTGGAGGAAACGTCATGGTATGGAGTTGTTTCACATGGTGGCATGTTAGACCACTGCAAAAAATTGATCGAATAATGAGAAAAGAAAACTATTTAAATATTTTACGAACTCATATTCCTGATTTTGTGGAGATGAGCGCCTATCGTGAAAAAGAAGTAATATTTCAACAGCATAACGACCCAAAACACACGTTTAAAATCGGGAAAGATTGGTTGACTAGGCAAAATTTAAAATTTGGTGCAGTGGCCAGCACAAAGTACCGACCTCAATCCGATTGAAAATTTGTGGTCAATCGTTAAAAGGAGGTTGGGACAGTACAAAACAGCCACATATAACGTTTACGTGCTGTGGCAACGTGTGCAGTAAGAATGGCAAATTATTCCAGATGAAATCATACAAAAACTAGTTGAGAGCATGCCAAAACGGATGAAAAATGTTTTGGAGAACAAAGGCCTATGGACCAAATATTAAAATACATAACCTCTTTTGTTAGTTGTTATTAGGTGGAAAATTGAGTACATATGAATTTTTTTTTTTTCTCTCTGAATCTTTTGCTTTTTGTTTTGTATCATATACTGTTATGTTAAGAATTGAACATGGAATAAACCAAAATATTTTTTTTTAAATATGCTTTGTTATTGCTATGATTATAAACTAAGAAGTGTAACAAGTTAAACATTACTGCTTCGTACTGCATACATCCCCTATGTCTACGCTAGCCTGTATGGCCACATGCTGCATCGGGGTCTCCTTAGCAATGCGTCACTTCTTTTCTGCTGGAGCTTGCAGCGATGTATCGCTTCTTCTTCTGCTGAAGTTCACGGCAATGTCTCGCTTCTTCTTTTGACTGGAGCTCGCGGTGATGTATTATTGCTGGATTCTTCGACCGGGAGCTTACGGCGATGTATCGTTGCTGGCTTCTTCGAATTGGCGCTGCGGCGACGCATCGTTGCTGGTTTCTTCGAGCGGAAGCTTGCGGCGATGTATTGTTGCTGGCTTTTTGAAGGATCTTGAAATGCAGGAATCTGTGTGGCTCACGCTTCGAAGATATCCCAATCAAAACACGCCACTTTCAAAGTGCGGTTTCGTTTTTACACACCCGCCCAAAATCGTTTGGCCCGTTCCCGCAACCAAACGTGACCCGGACTCCTTGTCTGCGGTCACTGGCCTCGGGCGAGGGAGTGGGTTCTTGAGCCCGTGTTCTTGATATGGATCGCCGCTCGCGAGCTTTTCGCCTCAATCAACGGGTAGCTTTACGTGGGGGTGCGTTGTTTTAAGGCCTGTTCCTAGGCGCTGGCTTATTTACATTAAACTAAGCTATACTAAAGAGTAGTGGCTCCTTATATGAGTGAGTGGTGTGGTGCTGCGAGTCGAAGCAATTTCTAATTTCAAGAGTACCACATGCTGGTACCACCATCAAACTGTACAAATCTTTGATATCAGATATTGATATGTTCAAATCGCTTTCAGTTCAATTAGAAGCGTCGTGTCTTAACTCCTTATCGGCCAATGCATCACCGGTGAGAACGTCAAAAAACCGTTCGCAGACGCCAATGCATCACCGGTGAGCACGCCAAAAGTCTCCCCCCCAGACGCCAACCTAAGGTGCCTGGTTTACAGAGTTTCTTAGAATTTTTCGTTCTGTAAAATGATAGTCGCGTGTGCCTATAGGCCGCGAGGTGCGACCCTTGAGGTCCACACGGTCAACTTCCCAGTAATATTTACATACATATTAAAAATACTAAACAAAATAATAATTATGAAAAAAATACTACTTTAAATAATTATAATGTACCTCTCATAACAGTAATTGGAATGACTTAATGTTAATCGTATCATCTATGGGAGCGTCAATTGATTACGTAAATAAGGGGGATGATTGAATATCTGTGCGGATTAATCGGGAGGGGGGGGGGCAGGTTACAAAGCGTACGTTATTTGTTATTTTCATATCGATGAAAGCTTTTTAAAGCATATGATCTAGCAAAGTATTGACTACGAAACATTTTACCATTCAAAGCGCTCATCACCACAAATGCAGATTTGATTTATTTTGATTTTCAAAATTAAAGCAATTTTTACATCAAAATTAAAACACGGTACTGTAAAAACTCCTCAAAATTTTTTTAAACTATGCAAATATTAATAAACTATGATTGGCTTAACAACACTGTCTTTAGAATAAGAGTAGTCAGGTAAAATCATTCATATGAACACTTTTTACATGGCGGCTTTGAATGATTTTTTATTTTTAATTTAATTTTTAAGACATCATGAAAAAAGATTTTGCTGGTTTGTCTCCAAAAATTGATAAGGATTTATAAATTTTATAACCACTTATTACCGTGTTGTGCAAATCTGGTTGAAAAAATATTTTTTTATGAAAAAATCCTAATTTTTGCATTTTTTTTGTTAAATTAAAAAACGGCTCCAACGATTTTTTTTAAATGCAAAAACATAACAAAAATGTTAATACACGGTGATTGACACCTTAATGATGCAAATATTATATCTGGTTCGTGAGATATAGTGTATGACAGAAATGACATTGAAATCATGATGACTTTTAATGATTTTTTATTTTTAATTTCATTTTTTTGTAGTCATGAGAAAAAATTTTGTTAGTTTTTGCACAAAAACTGTTTGGAGTAGATAAATTTTATAAACATTGATTACTGTGGTTTGCAAATCAGGTTAAAAATTTATTGTTTATGAAAAAAAACCTAATTTTTTGCACTTTTTTCTCTTAAATTAAAAAACGGCTCCAACGATTTTTTGCAAAATTTAATAGATTCACAAAATGGTATTATGCGTTGATTGACATTTTAACCATGCAAATCGTATGTTAGGTTCGCAAGATATAGTGCATGACAGAAATGACCTTCAATGGGGCAAAACAACAAACCCTCCCGACAGAAATGTTCCAAAAACTAATCAGCTCTTAAGATTGCAAAGGCGCTTCGATTGACACCTTAGCGAAGTCAATACAACTTTGTTTACGTGAGTTATGCTCGTAGAAAAAACTGTCCACGAACGCACATACGTACGTACGGACGTACGTACGCACACACACACACACACACATACATACTTCTTTCTAAAAACACTTTAAATATACTCTGTAGACCTCAAAACGTAAAGAAATGTTGAAAATTTTAATTTTGATTTTCGAGGCGATTACAAGAGCTTCCCATATACTGGGCAGTAAGGACCACACTTAAGTCAATTGACTTCGTCTATCACAATCCAATATAGGAACGACTTTTTTCTTGTCCGATCCATCGCCTATTGTTTAATCCATGTGGTACCCATTTTACGATCTTTTGAATCTTACCTCGTGCCAAGGTTGGTTTTGTCGGCTCAAAGACGGCAATTTTGACTTGTGAGACAAGAAGTATGAAAATTGGCCCAAAGCGGTTGAGGACCATTTGAGCGACACCAAAACACATACAAAATCTTGCTCACCATGGTGAAACTATTGTTGTGGTTTGCTCCTACAATCCAGTCCTAGTGACTGTTGTAGTCGTATTCTTGCCTCCGTCTAAGACTTTTCAACTTGGGGGGTTGGGAACAGAGTAGAGTACACTGAGTCCACTTTTTTCTTGGCTGTATTATTTTTTCTCATATTTTGGGATTTCTTTCGGGGTTTCTCAGGTTGAACTATTGTTTATTTTCTTTTTTAGGCGGTTCAGCACTTTTGATTTTGTTTGTTCCTACATCCAGTCCTAGTGTCTGTTGTAGTCTTCTTCTTGCCTCCGTCTGAGATTTTTTTAATTTTTTTAATTTTTGGGGGGTTGGGGACCAGGGTAATGTGCACTTTGTTTTTGTTTTAGCGCTTAACGTCTGTTCTGTTTTGGGTGTAACTCATCTGTTTTATTTTATACTGTCTAGTTTTCATGATTTCTTTTTATTATTATGCGCTTTTTTTGGGTGTTTTAGGGTTTTGGTTTGGTATATTTTCTTGTGTATCTAGCTTGATGTGGTTGTATGTTTGTATTCTGTATTTGTATATGGACAAATTTTACGATTATTTACTACACAAACAGAATTTTTCCCATTTGAGTCAGTTACTAGCTTTTTGATTGCTCAAAATTAATAATTTTTGGATTCTCGAAATTAATAGTTATACCTTTACATTTGATTAAATACTCAGAACCACTCTGAGTTTCAACTTTGAGACCATATGTCTTCGGTCCAGTAGATACAAACTCTGAAATAAAGGCCTCACGTCCAAAAGAATCAATCTCATTAGTTAAATCACCTAAAATGGCAATGAGATAGAGTTCTTTCTATTATCTACAAAAATCAAGCTATCTGTGTCACAATAGATAATTGTCTTCCCCACTTTTTCCAAAGCCTCGTATAGTTTAAGTCTGACAAACGCAGTTGTATATGCAGCAACAGGTATGTTTATGTGTGGTAACATATTCAGATCTTCTTTTTAAATACTTCCATGACACCCATATAGTATCATCATTGATGGGGTATAGAGAGCAATTTTCCACACCAGGAGATTGTATAAAGTCACAAAATTGTTTGAAATTTTTAATAACTTTCGTGCAAGTTCTATCTTCTTTTTGGGCAAATTTACCCCATAACGAATTTAAACAAATGTTTGCAGTGTTGCGTCTACCGGGGCTCTCCTCAATCTTGCTTTAGTCTAGATTAATGTCTTCTCTCATCTTGTACGACTTGAGGTAGGTATCTTTTTTCTCCATTATTACATTTTTTCCCCCATCCAGAGGCTTCTTGTTTTATTTTCAAGAAAGTGTTTACACATTTCCTGAATAGACCACCATCTTTTTCTATGGAATCATATTGAGTGTAGTTGTATTTCCAGACCTCATACACTCTCTCAATTTTATTGCCTGTATTTCCAGCTAAAGAATCTTCAGGTATGATGCATGTACCAGTAATCTGCCTATCTTATTCTGTATGAATACAATCAGATGTTTTATTTAGCTCCGCACACTTACGACATAATGTAAAATACAGCTTCGTGATCGATTAGTTGGGTGATAGAACAAGTGATGAAACCATGCATTGAAAGTATTTCTGACACTAAAGGTACATTTTCTCATTGAAAAATTGTCGGTTGTCCAGTAGTATATGGCGAATATTTGTTAATATACGGGTACAAGCTAGTGAAATCAAAATATCTTATAAATTCATTCTTTATAACTTTATGATGTAATTTAAACACTTCGGTACGCCCCCAAACACTGCATCCCGATGATTGAGCGGTAGTATAATATCTGAAACCTTTTTTTCTATTTGTTTGCACACGTCCGGGTTTTTCTTTAAAGAGGGGGGGGGGGTCAAGTAATAGAAGGCATTTTTTTTATTTGTTTTGAATGAATGCAAATTATTATTTAAAGAATATTGTTTCAAAATTTCAAGTCGATTGGCGCAAAATCGACGAAGTTGTGAGCTATAATAAAACTCGCTTATGAACGTTTTATAGCAGATTTTTTATTGTTCAAAACTTTAAAGCGTTTTCCCCGCAATTCACGGTTTCAAAGTTGGTACTTCTCTTAACTTCCAAACTACTGCACCGATTTTTTGAAATTTTGAACATTATCTTCGTATATAATTTACAAGGTAACGCTGGAGATTTTTTTTTCAAATTTATCAATAAATTTTATTTTACAATAACAAATTAGCCATTTTTTTCGCAAAAAATCGCGTTTTCCCTTCAAAGTGTTCCAAAAAAGTAACAAATTGAAATTTCAAAAAGCTTTCCAGTGTAACCTGGGAAAAACTTTTATCTAACGAACGAATTTTAATTTTTTGATTTCAAATGATCCAGCACCAAGTTATGAGGGGCACCGCAATTCTCCTTTTTCCGAGGCTCGTCCGAATAATTGCTGCCATTGCTGCATTTTGTAATATTTCGTTGTGAAAATTTTATACAATATTTTTCGAATGCCATACTTCAATGCACAATTGGTTTCATAACAGAGATTTTAAGTGTGTCATCACAAAAAATTCACAAAAACATGCCTTTTTTGTACGAATTAACCTTTCCCCGCCCTTAAGAACTTTCGAAGCATACATTGCCAAGAATAAAATAAATTATAAACATGACGCTTAATGATTTCTATTTTTTTCAGAGTACTTTTATATTTCTGGGACAAAGTTTTGGATGTTTTGGTATTGGTACAAAAAAGAATCTTCTACTTTATAGCATTCTATACAGCCGTGATGAAAACACCCAAAAAATTCATATACAGTATTCGTTTCAGAATTAAATTCATCTACTAGCAAATCACTTTTTTAACCTCACCTCCCCGGTATTGTTTGCAGAGGCTACCCTACCATCTATTAGGGAAGTTTGCCAAGCAAGCCCTTTTGCAGCTATTAGACTGATTTTGGCCCTTTTAGTAACTACTCTGAGGCATTATTCCTAAACTATTTCCTGGTAGAATTTTTTTCTGAAGCTTAGTATACATGCTGACGCAATTGTTATGGATGGATATGTAGAAACTTCCTTATTAATTGAGTGCCCCAGGCGTAATATATTTACATAATTTGTACAATATTTTAACACTTCCAACCTATTTTGGAAAATGTCATGAGAAACGTAATTATATCATTTTAAAACTCATCCCTCTCTTTCACTTTCAAGGCATGACATCCATATAAGTCCAGAGAGGGAAATTTACCAATATAATTCATATTATCTAATTTTTGAAGCAGTAAGGGTAATACCCTTTAGTATGTTCTTTCATTCCAAACACTGTAGGGAATTTTGACAGTGGAAATGCTAGGAAATTTAAAGAGTCTATGAATGTCACCTGCCCACTTGTGAACTTCATTATTTTGGACCCGTTCATTATAGGGTCCACTTCAATTTTTTCGTGAATATTTCAGAGCTTATAAATTGACCGTCATAACCCTTTAAGTTACAGTAGATGTTCGAGGTTAAAGAACGCTCCATCAAACAATAATCCAGAAATCTTTTTACAACGTCCATAACATCTTTATACTCAAAAACAAACTCTCTACAACCGCAAACTTCACATCCCTGTGATGCATCCGATTTTGTGTAGCACTTGAGGCACAGTTTTACAAAAGGGTACTGTTCCAAAAAGCTGGATTTTCGAAAAACTCTTGGCATTTTCATTGTTGAAAAATTAAATTGTTGCTAAATTATCTAGAATGTAGCGAGATTGTATTTATGATTGTATTGTATGATTCAATTACCTGTTCCATCAGATGGGAAGTTAACTATGAAATTGGGGAGGTTTCGCAAAACGGTACACATTCGATTTCTATATCGTTTTGCAAAACCATTTCCACCCTAGCCCAAGAGATGGGTTTTCTACTGATGCTATTTGATTCAATTTAATTTAAATCTCACTGTTATGTGATGTTGTTGACACATTGGTATCAATTTTATTTATAGGAAAAGGATATAAAATATGTAACATTTTGAAAAAACTATAGAACTAGTACCGTTTTGAAAAAACTTCATGCTTTTAAGGCGGGATTCGTCCCGTTTCGACAAACCGGAACGTAAACATTCGATTCCTCGTGAAACTTCACATGAAAATCGATATCAAACTCGATTTTTTCCATTTTGGCGCTTATACCCTTTTGCAAAACTGCGCCTCAATTATTATACGATTGTTGTGCAACAAATAAATTTACAATATGTTTGTTAAATGTGTTATTCATGAATGGAGTATTTTGGGTGGTTTCACAATCGAAGAAGATTAGCATTTTTTCCCTATTTTGCACCCTTGTAGGGTTGATTGTAACAAGAGTGACTCGCAGAAACAATCTTTGAACATATTTGCAAATGATATTCATCACATTCATGTATATTCACACCCCTTCTCGTGAAATTCAAAAATTTTGTACAAAAAGTACATATTTTAAAAACATAACATACAGTTTTCCTATTGATTTTGTTCAATAGATGGTTAGCAAGACATTGCTATTGCAATTATTACATTATATTATATCTGTAATGAATTTACATGGTGGCTAAGAGGTACAATAAGTACATTTCATTTCATATTTATGAGATTTACTGTGAAACACTTTATCACAACGAGAGCATACCACACACCAGAGTCAGAATCTACATTCTAAAATATCGATACCTATTCTTTTTAGCCATCCCCTTTCATCTTAGCATTATTGCTGATCTTGTGCAATGCACAGTCGTCGCGAAGATTGTTTCAACTCTGCTCCAATTTCAAGTACCCAAACAAAACATATCAATTTACAATTCTTGCGGATCCAATCAATTTAGTATCGACACTTATATTTTGTGCTTAGTTACCTTTCTAAGAAATAACGTAACCAGGTCTCCGAGGTTACAATTAAGTAGTTCGCATTTTAAGAATTATTTGTAGACGAGATTTAGAAGCGAGAGCTTGAAATAAAATCGATTATATTGAAAAGTTGCCTTTCGTTTTCTTTTTCCATAAAAGCACTTAGTAAAAGTACGATATCATCATTAAAAAAGGTTAGTAAAAGTACGACAACATTATTATATCTTTCAATGCGATTCATCACGCAAGGCCTATTGAGCACGAAATTTTCAAAATTTTCGCGGGTATCACTTTTTGAGTACTTATTCACACACAAAAGGTATTGTCTTTCGTTCCAAAGGAACTATTAAATTTTTCCCGGCAACAACTTAAAACAAAATCGTTTTCCATGCTTTGGTGTCTAGATTCGCACTACTGACCTATTCTTGTTCGTTTCCAGAACTAGATTTGTTATCACTTCTACAACGTCACCCAACGAGTAAGGAAAACGGCTCATCTTCAAGACCCACCTTCCTGTGTGGTCGATAGCCGGTAAAACTAAAAGGTCACTTGTAAGCATGTCAATAACATTTAAAATTATTGCACTGGACATATTTACCGAAGATTGTATTGATTGAAAAAATTTGAAAGGAAAATAAATAAAAGAGATAAAAACTCCGCCACCCCTTGAGTCTTCAAATACTTTAAGAAAGTGACAGTAGATACTGTAGGATCGCTTTGAATGACAAATTGACAAATTTTGTAGCATTTATGGGATTTAAACATAATGTTAAATGAGCAGCAAAAGTTGAAAGCTACAATGAAACTTATAACTTTAAAAAGTTTTATATGTTAAAGAACAACTTTTCCACATGTAGTATATAAATGTAGTATAGAAATATTTTTTCTACCACATGATTATTCTTCAGTAATTTGTCTTAATATATGACAAGATTCATCAAAAAGCTGTAAAGGAGTAATGCATTTGCATTCAGTAAGATATTTTCAAATATCTTTGATTCATAGTATCTTAACCACTAAACTTCCCATAAAACGAATCATATATGAATGAAAATCAATACCAAAATGCACTTACCAAAAGACGATCTTTTCTTTAGTTTTTTTTCCTCGTTTATGAAACAAGTTGGCGCTAAAAAATACTGCAAGTAGTAAGGTAGGGACCTTGCCTTTAAAATAGCATTACGCAAGTAAACAAGTATATTCTAGTGCCGTCAAATGCCGTATGTTGTTTTGTATGGAAAACTAGTTCCTGGTGCCGTCAATAACAGCGGCTTGGCAGGGTGGGAAGATATCAGTTTATATGTTGTGAGAGAGAAGTCATGCTTTGATATCAGATTTCGCGAGCGCTAATTACATTGACGTCAGATTTCGTGAGCGATAATTGCTCCAACGTCGGAATTTTTTGGCGGAGCCTGTTACCACACCGGTGTTGAAGTCGGCACCGTCACGATGAGTGTGAGTGGTTTGACTGTATGGATCATGCACGTGTTTATGTCGAGCACGTGTATTTTGGCTGCTTCTTTTGAGAACGTAAATCGCGCAAATTGAGAGTCTGCCGGGTGCATTATCTAGATGCAATGTTTACTTTCACTTTTTTTTGCGTTTTGCATTTCATTCGAGAAGCGTTTGTTTGTTCGTTTTGCGTGAAGATACTTGTTCACCGGTATTGTGGATGCCAGCAGACAACGTTCTTCAGGCTTGTTTGGTCAATTGTGCTATCAAATCAGCTTTGCATAATTGTGTTTTTGCCGGCACAGTGCCCGCTCTAACAACGGACATATTTTCATGAATCTATTCAAAGAATAAGAATGTGTAAGATAATGAAAGTTGAGATTTTATAGTTTTTCTTCTTTCTTAGGTGAAGGTGAAGTCTATGATTTTGAAATAAAAGTCAGACAATTGTGAGAACACCTCATTCTATTTACAGTTGGATATGTAAAATAATGGTATTTGTGTCCTTCGTAAGATTATTTTTCCACAAATTTTATTTTGATGAACCCCCCGTCAGACTTATCCTTCCCTTCATGAATCAGCCTCTGGTCGGGGGTTTGATGGAGCTCCTCAATCTGCTTTTGGGTCGTTACCTTTTCACAATAAGTATATAGTAGAGTATAGTGTTATATACATATACTTTTGCTTAACTTAGTACAATAAGTATATAGAGTATATAGTAGTATGTACATATATTTTTGCTTAACCTAGCTTAATTTGTTTAAAACCATAAAGGTAAGATAAAAAATCTTTCACAATCCTTTAATCATACGTAAATTGGATTTTTTTTCTCCGGTGCAGCAATAATGACCTCTGGTCGTTTTCTTTTAATTTTTTTAGCATGCACTACCTGGATTGTTTCGTAACCGTCATCGCCAATTACCATTGATTTTAGTCGAATAAAATTAATAAGTTGGGAGTTCTTGCAGCTAATAGTAATCCCTTTACATTTGGTGATATATTGGGGGTTTTTACCAGTCTCTTCTGAAAGGCTATAGCTTTTAGGGCCTTCACTTACAAATTCGGTAATGAACGCACTAGGCCCATATCCTTCAATTTCGTTGGTTAAGTCTCCCAAAAAGTTTGAGATTGGAAAAGTCATCGGACTTGCCTTTTTGTCAACAAAGATCAAACTATAGGTATCGCAATATAGTAATTTGATCCCGTCCTTTTCCCGAAAAAGCTCGAGAAGTTCTATTCTTGCAAACGCTGTTGTGTATGCGGCTATGAGTAAATTTACATGTGGAAGCATGTTCAAATTTTCCCTAATATTATTCCACGTAACCCACATTTTCACCTCGTTAGTGGCATATAAAGAGCAGATCTCAATGCCAGGCGAGTTATTAAACTCGCAAAATTCCTTATATTCGTGAAGCACTTTCGTATATGTTCGATCATCCCGTTGACCAAATTTAATCCAAATAGAATTTAAGCAAATCTTTGAAGTGTTACGTCTACCAGAATTTTTTTCAATATTGTTTTTATCCAAACAGCCTTTTTTCTTCAACATTTCTTTTTTTTCAATATTGTTTTTATCTAGACATACTTGTCGGCCTCTGACGATAATTTACTACTCCAACCGCTAGCCTCTTGTTTAATTTTTAGGAAAGTATTGACATATTCAGTGAACAGTCCCCCCTTTTTTGAAATGGGATCGTACTTAGTGTAATCATATTTCCACACTTCAAAAACCTGTTTGAATTTGTATCCTTTCTCAACAGCTAGCGCCGCTTCCGGAATAATCCACGTACCAGTAAAGACTTTTTCTTCTTCGTTATGTTCACATCCCACAATGGTGTTAGCATCAGCACACTTTCTACAAAGTACGAAAAGCAGCTTCTTATTACTTTTGAAAGGTAAGATTGGAATGTACATACCGGACGGTGGAATAACTAAACATTTGATGAATCCATGCATCGAAAGTATATCTGACAGAGAGGGTATGTTATCATTGCGAAAAATTTCAGGATGCCCGATTGGGCAGGGAGAATATTTGTTAATATAGGAATATAGACTTGTGGAATCTTAATACCGTATTGTAGTATATGCACACATAATAACCACTTCAGCACAGGCACATGTCAACATTCATCTCGTACCTCAACCCATGTACGATCCATTTAGCACGCCATCTAGGCATGTACGCATGTAAGCTCATTCAACTCTAATTGAGTATCCAATTACAATAGATGAATGAAAAGCTCTTTGTTTACAAATAGCCAGACGCGATCGAGTGTTTACTGACCTTTGCTATTTTATTAAGCAACTGCCTCCTTTCGGCAGAGTAAGACTTTGATCAGACTTTGCCTGATAAATTCGGCAAAAGACAGACTTCTACTTGAGCACAAGTATGCCTTACATTGGCAAAAAAGTGCATAGAAATATCGGCTGCTTGAGCATTGTCTCTGTGCCAAATATGTGGCAATCTTCGGAATGCCGGTAGGTAGTTTTCCCTTCTTCAAAGAGATGTGAGTTTTCTCAATCTCCACTTAATATATATTTTAATAGAAAGAAGACGCGCATCACTCTGGAACAATACAGAGCTAAGCATAACTTCCAACATGGCGATCCAGAAACATTACAGTATAATTTCATCTTCATTTGCCTTATGATACAGACGGAATACTTAAGTTCGACCTCCGAAAATTGCATCGCGTGAATTAAACGGAAGAGAAACGTCTGAAATTTTTACATCCAGCATTTTATCTAATGTTCTATGTTCCCTTAGCAATTCCTTAAACTTACATTCCCAAGTATATTCGAACTTATAACCAAACTGTTTAATTGCCTCAATTTTTCTACGTGTGCCTTCATTTTTTGCCTTAAAGTTTCCATATTCGGTTTTATTCTTTCAAGGAAATGTTCTATTTGAAAACACTCGTCACAACCGTGGTAAAAACAACCGAAAAATTCGTACACTGTGTTGGTTTTAACAATCAACCCATCTACTCGAAACCCCTCATTTTCCAACCTTGTTTAAAAATTCTTCTCTTTCATCCGTCCACAGCCAAACATTTCAGCTTCGGGAATTTTACCAACATAATCAATATTTTCCATAGTGTTGAAAAAATAAGGGTAATACCCCTTAGCAAAGTCTATAATACCAAACACTTGATAAAATTTAGAGAGGGGAAACGCCAGAAAACTAACCAAGTCAAGAAAAGGCACCTTGCCACATTGTTACTTCAATATTTTTGTACCATTCATCATAGACGCAATATTCAACTTACGGTTCAACAATTCTTCTATTAAAAAGCGGCGATCATAACCTTGTAGGTTGTGGGCAATGCAAAACACATTACTCACAAAAGGACGATTTTGAATACTGTAGTCTATAAATCTAGAAACTACTGCAGGCTTCTGATCGTCATATTCAAAAATATGCTGTCTGACCACTCAAATATTGCAATCCCGTTTCAGGTCTGAATCTTGGTAGCAGTTATTGCATATTTGTTGTGCAACTATCATATTAACAACATGTAAAAAGGATGTGGAACTGCATGCAAAAGGGGTATTCTGTGTGCTTTCACAATCGAAAAAAATGATAAAAAGAATTTTGACTTCTTGTTACCACTGTACGGTTTAATGTAGCACTTGTGGTTCTCGGGAACAATTTTCCAACAAATATGACAGAAGACTTCGTTGCATGTATGACATGTTTCTCGTCTTTTGTAGAAAACAATAAACTTTGGAGCAGTGTTTGCATATTCTCAATGTTCCGCACACACTTTTACCATCGATTTTGTTTTGTAAATGATTGAGAAAACACGTGTCTCCTCTCAGGTTACGATAGCAATCGTAGCATTTTTTTGATTTTATCAACAAATTGACATGGTTGAAATGAGTGAACACTTCATCGAACACTTGTGTCTTTTGCAATCTGTAATTTTATCGCAAAAAGAACAGACATAATTTTTATCAAAAAACCCAGTTACTGAAGTAATCACGTAAATATGTTTCAACAGTTTCGAGTAATAGAGAGAAAAAAATTTCACGAAGGCTTTGCCAGTTTCAAGTTTAAAAAAATCGACTTTCAATTTTCGAGATTGTCAAAGACTATTATCTGGTAATTTTTCAAAACTTTCTGAAATTTGTTACGGTCTTGTAAAATACATCCATCATCCCCGACAACCACCTTTGCGTCTTTACACAGTTTTTTTGCAATTTTATCTAATGAGTCAAAAACCACTTTCTGTTTGTAGGTGTTAAAATTTGGGGCGCACATTCCATTCGCAGAACATATACTTCAGGGAAGACAATTCACATCATATTTTTTTCCCACATCAAGTACAGATCTCTTTCGGCTTAAAAACTCACTCTCCTCTATAGAACCAAAATTTGTTCTCCCCTCGGCAAGGGGAAATTTGATAATATCGGCCGTTAATTCCATGATATTATCGGCAAGAAAAGTGATATTAGACTGATTGACATTTGTAATCAATCAAACTATGTTATCACCACTTAGCCCGCCAACTGGTCTAAAACTACTCCAAATTGGCTTTACTTCTGGAGAAGTGAGGAGTGTAATGCTCAACCAGACCTTGCTCTCTTTTGGAAAATTCGTAAGAATATCTTTTACTACATCACCAAACAATTTCTCTAAACCGCTCAAAGGATCTTTTGAGACTCCAGAAAGATCTTTTAAACGGTTATCTTGACTCCGTCAATATTAAATTTTTTATAAAATTTCTTCTCTTTGGATATCAGCTCTTGACTGGTATCCAAACCATGACCGAGCTGGTTTCTGTCATTAAATCTGCTTTCAACGTTTGAACAATTATTTAGATACATTTTTTCAACGTCACTAAAACAACAACTACTACTACTACTACTACTACTACTACTACTGCTACTACTACTACTACTACTACTACTACTACTACTACTACTACTACTACTACTACTACTACTACTACTACTACTTCTACTACTACTACTTCTACTACTACTACTACTACAAACAGTGAGGAAATCTAAAATTTCCCTCAGTACACTATTTGAAAACGGTACATTAAACTTGATTGAAAATTTTGTTGAAAGTTCCAGCATATTTCTGTTCTGTTGTAAATTTTACAGCTTCAGTTTTCATAATACGTTCGATCATATTTCTGTATGGGACGCCATCATAATATTGATAGTTTTTATCTGTGTCAAACTTATACGAGAATACCGAAACTCCTTATTCGAGATAATGCAAATTTTTGATTATGTTCAAGTAGGATGATATGAATTTAAAACACATTTACAATGATCACGTAAAATCAGACATGACTTTCAGCCCCTTTAGAATCGTCTGTGGGAATGTTGGAATGATAAATATGGATTCTGTGTAATTGATAAAGACAGTCCCCTAGACAAGCGTCGGTATCGAAAGGGATTCGATATATTCATAATACTATAAAAGCAAAATCACAGCATCGAAGCAGTTCATAAATAGATTAGATCTGTTAAAAGCATTCCAAAGCAGTTTGCAAGACCAGTTCAACAGTTCAAAGCAGTTCAATAGCAGTTCAAAGGACCACATTAACAGTTCATATCAGTTCAGTTGCAGTTCAAAGGATCAGTTTGATGCAGCTCGATGGCTGTTCAATACAGTTTGATAACAGTTCAATACGGTTTGATAGTTCCAAAAAACTCGAAAAAGATACAAATCGATTCAGGTACAGCAAAAATCATTTCAAAATCAAATTAGAACCTATTGAAAGAATATTTCAAAATATTTTAGAGGCCTTTTGAAACTTGAAGACAAATTGCTGCTGCTGTTGCCCCCATAAACAATGAAAAGGACAATGTATGATAAACAGTTACTCAGTGATATTTTAAAGTCAACCAATTCGATAGGGAAAAAGTATCAACAACTGAAAACTAACAAAGCCGGGATAGAGATTCAGTTGGAGAAAACATTTCAGCCTATCACTACCCCTCTCAAAGAATTTGTTGAAAGAACTAAGTTGTTGCACGAGCCTTCATTACTTCGAGTTAAAAATGAAGAAAAAGAAAAAGAGAAAAAAAAGCAAGATAGTGAAGAAGAAGAAGACAGTTTCAAGGAAGATAGTGAAGAAGAAGATAGTTTCAAAACTCCTCCTCCACCAAAGTTTAAGCGAAAATTTAATCGCACCAGCACTTCATCTAATTCTTCTAAAAAAGCTGTTCGTAAATATGTAACCTCTCCGAAAGGACAAAAACATCTTGAAGAGTACATGAAGCAAAACCAGTTTTCAGATATTTCTAAACAATATCTAGATATTTATGTAAATCAACCGACTATAATTGATAGTATTTATGGTGTATATAAGGATGACGATGCTGAGGAGAATTGGAAAATAGGAAATTCGAATTTCGTAGTCGATGGCAATCAAATAGTTTTAGATGAGAATTCTTATATGGGAACTCAAGGTTTATTTGAACTGCTTTTTATGGAGAACCCAGATCAAACATAATATACCAATGAAGATTTAGAGAATTATAAAAATATCCTTCTTCATTGTAATGCTCACATGCGATCTTATGACAGTAGTAGTCAAGTCAATGGAAATCGAAGCTTTAAGTATACACAAATGAATTCTAAGCTGTTGGATAGCAAAGAAGGAAAGGGATTAAAACGAACGGCCAACATTAAATACAACAACTACAGCTTAATGCAAACACCTAACAAACAGAAAGACTATATATATTGGAATGATCCGAATGAATTAGTGAGTCGATTGCAGTTACTCATTGCATCGCAACAAACAGATCACAATAATCATAACGAAATAATATCAATTATTGAAGAATTAGAAGAATCACAGATAATAGAATAAATACGATAACTTTCATCATCATCAACATTCACTAGTTATTATTATTATTCATAATCGGGTGTTGATAAATTTGGTCGCTTTTTAAACGAATGACCTACTAATATACAAATATCAACCGTATAACGAAATTCAGGTCATTTTAAAATGAGCAAACGGGGAAGTAAACGAATTGCATACACCCGCTCGAAAAAAATTCAAGCGACGACGTGTTATAATAAAAGGTTTGGATGACTTGTGACAGGCCGATTTAGTCGAAATGGGAGCATATGCTTGCGATAATACAGGGTTTCGTTTCCTTCTTCCGGTCATCGACACATTTTCAAAGTTTGCATGGACGGCTCCGATCAAAACAAAAACTGGCAAAAAAGTTGCTGTGGCGATTGAACAAATTTTCCAACAAAGACGCACACCCAAAAATTTACAAACAGACGATGGAAAAGAATTCTACAACAAACACTTTAAAAATGTCATGGAGGAATATCAAATAAACCATTATTTTACGTATGGTCCCTTAAGGCATCAATTGTTGAACGATTCAATCGAACACTAAGGAATATGATGTGGAAAGAGTTTAGTATGAATGGAAATTATAGGTGGATCAATCAAGTTCATGATATAGTCTGTTTAATAATTCCGATGCAGATTTTATAGTGAATAGAGGCGCTTTCATTGCCCGATTGGTTTGCGAAAAGGTCTGCTTTCCGGAAATTGAAGAAGTTACCATGTGTATATTGGATCCGACAATAAACTATTAATTAATAACTTTAAAACCATGGTTTTTTATTAAATACATGTTTTTGTATAAGAAGTTTTATACTAAAAACCACTTTTTCTTGCGCGGCCCGAAGTTACCATGCGTATATTACTTCCGAGTTAGTCTATTACAGTATTGTGTCGATAGTTATAAAATATAAAATAAATGGGCTTGAATCAATATTGTTATTTTATCTTATTGGAACGAATGAAAAAATCCAGAATCATGGTCAAAATTACATTCCTCTGATGTAGTACTAATGTCATCAGTGTCGTCTGTATCATCGTTGTCGTCTGTACCGTTGTCTTTATTTAGTTTTTTTGCGTTTCCGCGGTTGTTTGGGTTTATTATGCAAACAGTGGATATCCTCCGATCCGATATGGGGACGTTTAAGAGGCAATAGAAAATTTGTTGTATTCTTCAATTTCTGTATCAATTCATTGAAACAAAGAGATATTGTCCATTTGAAAAAAATCGTTTTACATCTAAAGCAAATAAAAATCTAGACTTTGTTCGATCATTATATTTCAACATAATCCAACCTTATTATTAACAATCATTAAAGTTATCAATTGGAATTTTTTTTACAAGATATTTCCGATACATAGGGCGATATGTGTTTTCTACGCCGAAGAATTTGCGGGCTATAATTCAAGGGTATAAGCTCTCGTAGATCCACTGATTCGATTTTTCGGCAATTGTCGTCGCATGCGGTCAAACGCGTGTTCGAAAATCACAAAAATTCTAATGAATTCTTATCAGCTACACGGCTTTCGGTCAGGTAATACAAAAAAAAACCTTTGGCATTCACTTGTCTATTTCACATCCCACATTTCATCATAGCGTAAAACGATTTCAAAAAAACCAAAACTTATTAACCCTCGTCGGTTCCTCCAAAACATTGTCGAATTGGTTCTTGCGTATACGATCATATACACAACGACTGCTTACCTGCGCAGAATATAACTAAATTAAAACCAACATATGTGTTGTGTTTTTTATCATTTGTGAAGTGTTTATTATTATTATAAGTCAAATTTATGATCGTACATATGAAAAAATATTTGCAAAAATGCTGATTGAAACATCAATTTTTCACTACATTCAATTTTAAATTGTATACGGTCGTATACAAAGAACCGATGAGGATTAAATAGAAACGAATACCTCTTATCGACGGTATTTCGTTTAATTGCTTTAAAGCGTCAATCGAATTCAAATAAAAAAATCACATAATTAAGTAGAAACGAGTGCCTCTTATCAACGCTATTTCGCCTAAAAACCCCAATATTCAAAACCTACCTGCAATTATGAATTGTCTGTAATTCGCTCGTGGGAACTTTTCTTGAAGGCGAAATTGAACGCCAAAAACAATTTTTAGTGGCTCCGAATAAGTGAAAGTGTCTTGCCGTGAAATTAACAGGGTCGTCGGTGTGAAGTGGGATCGCGGGGCGCCGAATTGAATCGTGCGTGTGGCAACACCGGTGTGGGTGAGATCGTGTGTGTGTGTGAGAAGAAAGAGAGAGAGAGAGAGAGAGGGAGAAAGGGATAATGCCGTCGTCGGCTGGGGATCCCCGTGATTGCGGTTGGTGATGTAATCGGTTGGGGGTCAATGGGCTTGCGGTTTTGTGGGTGTGGCCAACCTACGCTTGCGGTTATATGAGTGTCAACGATCTTTGACAGTTCATTTCCGTGACGTCATCGGACTTTGACAGTTCACTTCCGGTCCAGAACACCCATATTACCACTACTAGCAAACTTACAGACAAAATCATGGTTAGCATCATAACGATGATAAAATATCATAGTCATGACGGTGACCATCATTTGGTTTGTATTGATGGTCGAAGCCATCCAGGAAAAAATTACGGAATGTTTCTGTTTCATCTTATATGTAGACCAGGGTGGATCTGTTTTCAGTTCGACGTTGAGGGCGGGCATGCTGATTATTGCAGGAAAATTTGTGGAATAGCTCGTATAACGTATAACGTTAAAGTTTTTTTCTCACGTATTACTTTTAATTTAATTTAATGGTAACCGAGAAATTCAATTTGTGTATTAGAAAATAAACTGTTGAAAATTTCAAAAAAATCCCGAGGCCGCCTTAATGATTTTATTTTTATTTTGTAAAATGCATTCAATACGTGCAGTGTTTTTCTATATGTAAAAAAATCAAACTTCTATGATCTTAAGTTTCTGACTTGCACGATTTCAAAAAATTTTGAATTTTTTCAATAATTTTTGATTGACAAGCTGTTCTGTGAAATCTACTGATGTGATTTTGATGAAAATTAGTTTGCTGTTTTATTCGAGTATGAAGATTTTTTAAGAAAACTATGAAGGTCCTAAGTTTATTTGAAATGGTAAAAAAATGAGTAAGGAACGGCTTTTTTCTCCATTTTTTATCTAACTATTGCTAATTTGCGGCAAGGGCTACATGTTTGTGAATTTGACACCGATCTTATCTTGTAGAAAATTTTATTACGCAACTTATGTATTCAAGCAACTTTGATCTGGAATGCACCGTTTTAAAGTTAAGAGTAAGACAATCAGAAACAACCCGATTGTTTTTAAAAATTCGTTCCCGACTTTTTTTAGAGGGAACTTAGATCAATTATTGTTATACGAGTTATTGCCCAAACTTTTCCTGCAAAAATCAGCGTGCCCCCTCTCAACGACCAAATTTAGTCGATCATCAGCTGGGTGACTTTTATTTTCTGCGCTTGGTTTTCCTCACTGGCCACAAAGCTACACCCTAGCATATGCTGCAGCTGCTGTTTGTGGCAGACAGAGCCGCTATAGGCGAGTTCAGCAAAGCTTACCATACGTGAACTGTTTGAGCAGAATACATAGTGCCAGAATGATTACAGGTTGACCTTAAATCTTTCTCTTCATATACGTACATGCAACATATCAGGTAGCATCACTTTTACAGAATTTATATCAACTTGAAATATTATATTGAACACAAAATCGAGTCATGGCTAGGTACAACAGCAAGATGAAGTTCAACATCCTCCAAAATAACTACGGGGTTAACGCATTCAAAACTCTTCACCTAAATATATCCAATACATATTTATATAATCTAATATATTCAACCTAAATAAATCCAGCAAATATTTATAAAAGACAACATCTTTGATGTAAATAATATAAACCCACATTTTTATAAGTCAATATCCTTAACCTGAGTATATCTGACTTCATCAAGGACCTGCTAAATGCCTTGTGTAAAGTGTAGTACGAATATTCAATTTTCCAACCCCAACGTTTAACTACACAGTGTACTTACAGTGTATAAGAGTTTTGAGGTACAGGATAGCCCTGACATTTCCATTGAATAATCCTTGCCACCAGCGTAGATTGCTCATGGTATCTTTTTCTGCCATTTCTGGGATGGGACGAGTTATGACTGTAATTAAGTTTACAACTCTTCTTCAGCCACTAAACGTGGTTTTAGTCCCGCGTGCTATAGTCCACAGCGTAGAATTAGCTTCAATTTGCTTTGAAAATGTTTTGCTGTTACTTTGAAAATATTGCAGTAATAACGGTCAACAGAGTAAACTCCACGCCACTCTACAGTACAACTGATTCGTCCGTTATACTAGGCACTAACGTTTGCAATTGATGTTGCTTCCATCCTCGTCAACGAGACTACACCGAGTGTGGCGTAGTGTATATTTTATTATGTATCAAATATTTTGCTCAAGATAAATTCAGCTATCCCAGCTATATATATATATATATATATATATATATATATATATATATATATATATATATATATATATACTAGCAGACCCCGATGCACTTCGTTGCAACCAACCAAAAAAAGAAATGAAATATTCTAGATTATTTTAATGAAATGAATGCATTGTATTTCAAAATTATTAATGTCAATCCAAAACATTTGGATATACAATATTTTTCGTTTGCCCATTTGAAGCGAGCACACACAAACAATTTGGAGTTCCAACTCTTGAGCAGGCCACATACAGCTGTCCATGTGAAAAGCACGGCTCCTCCAAATTTAATCCGCATATTTGAAGCGTTTGTCCTTGCGCCTTATTGGTTGACATGGCAAATGATAGACGCACTGGGAATTGCAAACGCCTAAGTTCAAATGGCATGTCTGTTGGAATCATTGGAATACGTGGTAT
The DNA here is from genome assembly GCA_963942545.1 of Oxycera nigricornis. Lineage (NCBI taxonomy): Eukaryota > Metazoa > Arthropoda > Insecta > Diptera > Stratiomyidae > Oxycera > Oxycera nigricornis. The sequence goes on from OZ012659.1 coordinate 43,278,202, forward strand.
GAGCACAATTTCATCTTTCGCTGTTCCGGTCAATATTGTGACTTTAATTAAATTCAGCATCAATTTTTTTACTGGCAATCTTGTGCCATTGCACAGTTTTGGTGCATTTAAATTCCACAGTAAAATAATTGATGAGCCAACCTTTAAATTCAAACAATGCGGTGGCATACCAGGGGATTCCAATAAATTCAAAAATTCAATTGGTCAATTCACTGCATCATTTGCATTCATTGCGCTATCAACAGATTTATATGATTTCACTGATCTGGCAAATTTTCTTGAATCTGGTAATTGATTGCATTGACGTGTTCATTTTTTGGTGCCAGTATTGCGCGTTCTCTCAACCAATTGTGATTCCTGAATTTCGAACAATATTTGGAAACACACTTCCAATCAACTCATCTGTTGATTGGAGAATGGTACAAAAATTGGTCGGCAATGTAATCAATCCATTTGTATTATCGACTCGAACTTTGCCATCTCCAATATCTAACAATTGCTTCGCGAACCAATCTGCAGATTGATCGTTGTGCAATTAAATGCGCATATTCCTGTTCACTGTCAATTTTTGCACATGTTAACACAGAAGAGAAGACTTTAAACATGCGTTGATCTCATCCGCCGGTGTTGATCGTGGAACCACAGGCAATATTTGACGATAATCGCCTGACAATAATATCAATGCACCACCAAAAATTACTTGATTTTGACATAGATCTTGCATTCTACGGTGTAATGCTTCCAGCGATTTTTCACGCATCATTATACATTCATCCAATAGAATAATTGCTGCTTGTTGCAAAACTTTTGCCATAGCAGAATTTCTTGAAATATTGCACGTGGGATGTTCAATCGTCTGTTAATTTAAGAATAATTACATGTTAATTAATATCGATTAAATTTTAAACTGATCAATCAATAAATATAAGCACACCTGCACATTCAACGGCAATCTCAATGCAGAGGGCGCTGTTCGTCCACCATCCAATAGAGCAGCAGCGATTCCCGACGAAGCAAGAGCAAATGAAATTTTCCGTTGCGATCAAATGGCTGCAAAAATCAGTGATATCACAAATGTTTTTCCCGTACCACCAGGCGCATCCAAAAAATATAATCCACTGATTTCATTTTGTACAGCATGCATGATGGTCTCATAGACATGTTTTTGATGTCCATTTAATTTGAGAACATTCAAATTTACAAATGTTTGCAATTCATTGGGATCATACTGTTGTTCACGTTGCAATTCTCGATCAAATAAATCATGGATTGGACGATTGGGTGGTGACAAACCTAATTGCCTTGATGCTTTATTTGCAATCGTAAGGCACATATCTTCAATCGCTATCAATGCCTCATTATGCATTTCCAAAGAAATCAGCAAATCAGCGTTTCTTGTGTGATGGCGCATTCGAATCAAATAGTCTTCTGCTATAAAATCTTTGTTTTTATTCCACAATTCAAGTGGATTTAATGGAAAACATGTTGATATGATTATGGCATATAACATACGTATTTGATGTGGAGAAGAAGCAATCGATGCATCGTGAAGCGTTAAATCCCAATGTGAATCATTTTCAAGCAAACCTAATTGCTCGCATGCTTCACGATACGTCACACATAAATGACCATTTACTCTTCGCAAATGTTGAAACGAACGTGGTCCAACAACATTTACTAACAACAACCGCAAATAATAACATTCTGCATTGTTTGGATGAACTGTGTATAATCTTCCCATGATATCTGCAGATAAAACACCCGGATAGTCATCAACAGGTGTTCCTTGTTTACGTCGTTGCCATTTCTTTGCAGTCGAAGTGAAATAGTGCATTACATCTGAATACAGCATCGTTCTGGCAAGTTCATCGCTTTCGCACAATTGAAAATAAGCAATTAATGTTGTTGCTGGTGGCTGCGCTGCACAGTGTGTCATTTTCCAGATCTAGCTGGACAAAATTCAAAATTTTCACAATGTCAAAAGTCATAAAATCCGTTTAATCCTAATGACATATCCTTTCGGGCATTGCGTGAAAAGTATTTCAGGTAAAAAGCATCCTTGATTATGTGGAAAAGTGACTCTGAAGTGACCTATTTGGATATAAAAGCAGACACGCAGGTAATTAAGTATTATTTTCCGTTTGACTTTCGAAGGATACAGTGTGCGCTAGGAGCTTCGAAATCATGTTAGGTGTTTTAGATGCTGGGAATACAAGTAAGTACTTTTTATATCTATGCTAAATCACTGTATCCATACACAGTTTCTGTCATGCTGTAACAATTCTGCCGACACAGTCTAGGATCGTGAAATATTTCTACGGAGCCAATTTTAAGGATGGTTTTTAAAAAAGTTCCTTCGAGTCACGACAGTAACTAGTTGCTTATGTTTTGCATTAACTTGCATACTTTCGGGATCAGTTAAATTTTTTTGCGCTAAAGTGCGCTTTTTTACTTTTTTCGAATTTCAGGTGGAAGGTGCACTCTTTCGAGAAAATTAATTTTCGATGTTTGTTGTACATTATGACATGAGATCACCCACGATTTTGAAATAGTTTGATTTTTATTTAGTTATAAAGTATACATATGTAAGATTTCTTCATTTATTTAGATTCAAATAAATTTATTTCTCGATGATAAACAAAATACAAATAGATCCTACATGAATTTTTTGTCATTTTCATTAGTTAAGCAAAATAAATTCTTTAAAAAAGGCCAAACTACAGCTTTTTATTAAACATTAAAATGTTTGACGTCTTTAATCTTTCCAACAGCAAATAAAAGTTTTCGCAAAAAAAATTTTTTTGTCCAGCTAGATTCGCAAAATGACACACTGTGCGCTGTTCTCTGCTGTACATTTGCATCGGTAAAATACACACGCTGGATTTTCAAGCCAGCCAAATGAACAACAGCAGGATATCGCTCATGCATTGGAAATGAATGAATTCTCCAAAGAACTGCGCTTCGCGATGCCAATCTCAGTGATTATAGTGTAAGAAAAAATAATTAGTCGAAAATATAAAGTTGAATTTACGAGGAAAAAATACCAAATTAGTGTATAGAAAGTTTAGTGAGGAATACAAAAAAAATCAATTGTGATTTGTGAATTTAGTAAGTTAGAATAACTGTAAGAAAGATTGAATAAAGGATCCAGGTGAGTACATCTGCGAACCATTTCCAAATTCATATTTATCACGAGATATTTTCACATATACATTTTGGTTCCCTACATTCCAAATATCAGGTGATTTTATTGGGTTTAATCATTCCGAAAAGGAGTCGTGTGATATCCCCACTTTGAACCTTAAAAATCCCGAACCGTTTTCCGAATAGAAATGGCTCGGAATGAAAACTTACTGAGGCCACCGAGATTGGCGGTCAATGATGAGCAGCAAATCCCGTGAATAATGCTGCCGGAGCACCGAATCTCCTTAATAATCACGTTTATCAGATAGACGCCCTCGTGACAGCAATCCGACAGAGGGAATGTCCTCGTCTGGTGCGACAGATCCTGAACCCAAATGTCGACCTGCATCTAGAAGTCGATCAGGGCATTGAATTAGACCATAGGGCAAATTTGTCAGATCTAGATAGAGTAGCCAACTTAGTCAAAAGCCTCCGGGAATTCTCCGGCCAACCAGGGGAATTTGGTTCATGGAGGAAAGCGTAGAAAAAAATACTTTCTATCAAAAATACTTTCCAACATTTAAGAGGGACTCCTAAGTATTATGGGATCCTGAACGTGATCCGAAACAAAATAGTAGACCCAGCAGATGCTGCATGGGAGTTATATAATACTCCACTGAATTGGGACCGGATATCCCGTTGCCTGACGTTACACTACGCCGATAAGAGGGACATGGGTACATTAGAATACCAACTAACGAGTTTGTTACAGGGTATCAATACCGTTCAAGAATTCTACCAGGCAGTGTATCATCACCTCTCATTATTACTTATCAAAATTTCAAGTCTGGAAATTGAGAACGAGGCAAGAGAGGTGCTCATCCGCACTTATAGGGACAAAGCATTAGATACGTTCATTAGAGGATTAAAGGGCGATTTACCCAAACTGTTGAGCACAAGAGAGCCGATAGATCTACCGCAAGCACTGTAGTTATGTTTGAAGCTGGAAAACGTAGACTATCGGACGCAATATGCGAATAACACTAACCAGACAGTACGGAGGTTACAGGGTAACGCACCACCGCCTATTCCACGAAAAGCGAGATTTCGGCAAATCCCTGTACCAGCACCGAGATACACTTTTTACCCCGAGATCATGCGTCAACCTCAACAGCCACCGAGGCACACTCCTCCTCAAAATTTCCAGAGATCTTTGCAAACAAACCCAAATTATTTCTGCTACAATTCTTTTCAGCACAACGGGCTACAACACAGCCATCCGGCGTTCCCAGACCAAGGTTTTAATTCTCGGCCAGCTCAGTTCAATTTGCCACCGAAACCATCCCCCAGACCCGAATCAATGGATGTAAGTGGTAAGTGACGTACCACAGAACCAGTTTTTGAATGGGTTGGAACGGCATTTTCAATCTTTGCCAATCAGAATAGCAAGTGGCTTGGGGTACCACGTTTGTATGGCTGGGATAGGGTGAATCAGAGTGCCTTGGTCTTGGGTGTACCGAGGAACGGTTGCTGAGATCGTGGTTTTGTATCAGGTGTGTGGCGGTGATTGTTTGGAAAGTGTTGAATCAGACTGGTTTGGTCTTCGGTGTGGTGTGGAATGGGGATTGTGTGTTGGTATCAGGTGTGTGGCGGTGATTGGCGGTGTTGGTAGAAGGCTATGGAGGGTCTGGGTTAGGGCTGTGATTTGCAGTGTTGGTAGAAGAGTGTTGTGGTTGGTTGTTTGCGTGAGGTAGTGGTAGATTGTGGAGGATCAGATGTGTGATTGTGATTGGTAGAAGGCTATAGAGGATCGGGTTGTAGCGGTTGTTTGGTTGTGTCAGGCCGTGGTAGGGTGTGGAGGATCAGGTGGTTGGCAGTGATTTTTAGCGTTGGTAGAAGACTAAAGAGGATCGGTGTGTTGCGGATGTTCGGTTGCGTCAGGCCGTGGTAGGGTGTGGAGGATCAGGTGTGTGGTGTTGATTAGCGGCGCTGGTAGAAGGCAATAGCAGATCAGGTGGTTGACGATGATTTTGAACGTTGATGGAAGGCTATAGAGGATCAGGGTGTTGCGGTTGGGTGCGTCAGGAACTGATAGGTCGTTGAAATAGGGTCAGATGTTTTGGCTGTAGCTGTGGTTTGTGAGATGTGTCATGTGTTTGGAGATGTTGTGTGCATAACTGGTTGGTTGTTAGGAGACTGAGAGTACGTTTGAAAGGCTGCTTGAGTCAATTTTTGTCAAATGGTGAAATAGGAGCGCATGAAAACCAGACAGAAAAAACATAAATGTACCTTCATGTGTGAATTCAACTTGAATTTTGTTCGTTGGCGATGTCGTGAATATTAATTAACTCGCTTACGAATCAACAGAGAGACTTGTAAAAGAAACTATATTAGTGTATGTGTGTATGTTTGTTCAAATTCAACTTGAATTTCGATCGTACCTGCAGAGGAGTGCATACAATTAACTTGCTTACGATGAGCTCCTTGTAATATCGATATGTAATATCTGCAGCTATAGATGTATGTTCAAACTCAATTTGAATTTCGATCGTGCTTGTATTGTAAAATGGTGAAACAGGTGCGCAGGAAACCTGACAGAAAAAAACATAAATGTACCTCCATGTACAAATTCAAGTTGAATTTCGTTCGTTAGCGATGCCGTGCATGTTAATTCAAGTTCTCCTTCAAGCGAATGTATAAAGCAACTGTTTAACACAACGAATGATGGGTACATGTTAAAACGTTGCACGTACATTTTCTGTGGCTCTATATAAAATTTAGCTTAGTGTCATACGAACCCATTGATTTCAATACGCCGTATTGCTGTACTTATTTGTGCGAACGAGGGTGAAAAAAGTGTAAAATTTTAATGGTAATAGCCATTCATACTGATTCGATCGTATCATCAATGGGTGCATATAGATTAACTGGCTTACAAATCAACAGACTTGCGTAAAAAGAAATATTATTGGAAAGATTTCAATATCACCTGCATCTTAAACTGAAATGGAAGGTATTTTTCGACACTATAGATGACGTCGGGAGGATCCTAAACGGCCGGTTGTGGAGTTGTTATCGAATGTTACGTGTCTTGAGTTGAGTTTAGGTGAAATGGAATGATGTGAAATGGTGTAATACATAATTAAACTGTGTGTTTGCCAATTAGAAGATGCTTTATGGTTGCTTACGATTGCTTGGTGCGCTTGAGACAAGAATCGCTGGACATGAGAAGACCTGTATATTGAACGAACTGAGGGTGAATGTAATTAGTGTCTGCGGAAAAAATGTGTTTTAAGCAGTGCATATTTAATTACTTTACACGTGTGGTATAGGTGAATGTCAAGGCTGATGGTTGAATGCTTTTGTGTTGCGGATCGCGTATTCGTTCTGTATATTGAAATTATCTGAGGATGAATATAATTAGTTCGTGTGGAAACATCTGCTATTGAGTTTGCAATTACTCACCCGTATTACCCTGTGTGCGCGTAGACAGTATAAAAGTGACGGGTTGCAGTCAATTATCAGGCAGAAGTTTTTGAAGTCTTTTGGAAGAAGTCTAGAAACCTTTCCACAACAGAGGGTTGATCACTTTTTTCAAAAATATGCTGTCTGACACCACATGTATCACATGGTTGTTTAATATCTTCATCTTGATAACAATTTTGACAAACTTGTTGTGCTACAATTAGATTTGAAACATGTACAAAAGTTGAAGAGCTGTCTTCATACAGGCCGTCTTAAGTAGTTTCACAATCAAAAAATATGATGAGAAACTTTTTATCCTTTCTACCTATGTAGGGCTTTATAAAACAGTTATGTTGGGCCGGTTGTATTTTTGAACACATCTGACAGAAGTATTCGACACATTGATGTTTGAGTCCTTTCCTGTATGTAAAATTTATAAATTTTGTGCAAAATACACATATCTTGAAAGTGTCACATACAGTTTCTCCTCTGAACTTTTTATCTAAATGGTTAGCGAAACATAGCGGTCCACTAAACCCGCGATTACACTCGCTACAATCAACCATCTGTGATACAAACACGCAGGGTGGGAGTGTGATACAGTACGGACATGTTCAATTTGCCCGGTTGATGATGATAACTTGTGGGCTACATGGAAATATGTAGAGGAAAATCTAAGAACTTTACCACATGCAAACATACCTATTGCTGCATATACAACGGCTCTAGCTAGAATTAAATTATACGGGTTACTAGAAAAACGCAGCTCCTCGATTCTGTACTGTGATACAGACAGTGTCATATTTGTCGATAGTAAAGACAAACCCATGAATTTTCCAATCTCTGATTTCCTGGGTGATTTGACCAATGACGTGGCATGTTATGGTTCTGATGCTTATATATCGGAATATGTGAGTACAGGTCCTAAGACAAATGGGTTAAAAATTGAAACTGAACATGGTCCTGAACATGTGATTAAATGTAAAGGAATAACTCTTAACTTCGAAAACTTGAAAGTTGTAAATTTTGAATGCCTAAAATCTTTAACTTTGGATGAAGATTCAATTGAAGGCGTACGTGTGACAACAGAGTGTAAAATCAAGCAAAAACATCCAGGGATTGTTGTATCAGAACCCGAAAAAAACACTTGAGATTCACTTTTGACAACAGAGTTGTGACGGATGAATATTTCTCTTACCCTTATGGTTTCAAAAGGTGTAGATCAGACAGCTATGGTAACACTTACAGTTTTGTGTAGAGAATAAATATTAATACACTTATTATTTTAATGAATTTTATATCTCAGAATTTATATTTTATGTATTCATATGAAATAAGTAAGTAGCTAAGTTATTTTTGCTTTGTTATGAAATTAAGTAATTACTCGTTACACTTATGGTGAAATCAAATTTTTTGACAGGATAAAATATAAGCACCACTACTCTAAACATTTCTTTCATTTCATTGCAAACCGTGTAACAGTGAGACATGGCACAAGTTATTATAGACATCCAGTTGTGTGTGAGGGAAACGGTCAATATTTTGTAAAAGAACTAGCTGTTTTACCTTTTGAATCAACTTTACCTGTGGTTCATCATTTTGCTCCACCATATCCTTATCAGGAGTTACACCCGAAAGCGCGTCGTCAAAATGATTTTGATTTGACGAATATCAATGGCTTACGATGGTGTGATGGTGATGTGGATTATAATCGACTTCCAGAAATTTTGACAGAGTTCAACGAAACGACTATATACGTGAAAAGTGCTATTATGGAAAGTTTTTCAAACAAATATTTACCGAATGCTAACGTGATGCAGCTAGAAATACCAAAACTGAGAGAGCTCAAGAATTTTAAGACAACCTGTAGAATTCACGACCCACTGCCTACAACAAGATGTGCCGCTCAAAATTGTAGCAACCTTTATATGTATTATTTAATGAATAATGTGTATTACTAGTGTGAGAACTCCATATGTTTTATTTTGCAATGTATAATTGTGTTGTTTTATTTCAAAACGTCAAAAATAAAATTCCAACTGCATAAAATTGGAAATTCATAAAAAAGTCTTGAATAGTTAACATTTATATAATATATTTGAGATGAAATGAAAAAGTCCTTATGACTAAGCTTCAAAAGATCTTTCTCTTTGCACCTGTTACAGTACAGCTCGTAATATTCCTTAACACATTCCGAAGCCAGGTTGTTGTGGTGCATAACCATATTGAAGAACTCCATCATCTCAAACAGCTTGAATAGTTCTGCATGTTTTAGTGTTATGCTACCAACGCCTACAGGTATCTGGTAACGTTTCACAGATCCTAATTGGTTCTCTGGGAACTGAACGCCTGCTGTGCCTTTTAAATTGTTTAGGTGTTCGTACAACGTATTCCATTGGCTGTGGTCAATTGCTAGCGGGGACCGTTCGTGATAGTGAAAGATAGCCTTTGCTTGAAATGTTCGTGGGTCAAATCCTAGTGTTATCCTGCGATTATGGCATCCATTGTTGAGAGGTTTAATCGAACGTTAAAAAATCTTATGTGGAAAGAATTCAGTATGAAGGGTAATTACCGTTGGATTGATATTTTACCAAGACTCATTGATAAGTACAATAGAACCAAGCATCGCAATTTTAAAATGAGACCTATAGATGTCAATACATCTAACGAAGTTAATTTACTTGCAACTTTGCATAGGAAAGTTAAGGTTGTTTCTAAACCTAAATATAAAATCGGTGATTATGTTCGCATAAGCAAGTACAAGCACGTCTTTGAAAAAGGGTACACCCCGAATTTGTCAACAGAGATATTCAAGATAAGGGTCGTAAAAAAGACACAATCGCGAACACATATCCTTGAGGATTATCAAGGAAACACTATTCAAGGCGGTTTTTATGAGTTAGAATTATCAAAGGTGAAGCACCCTGATGTTTACCTTGTCGAGAAAATTTTAAAAAAAGAGAAAATCGTGTTCTTGTAAAATGGCTCGGTTTTTCTTCAGCGCATAATTCATGGATAGATATAAAAGATGTAGCGTGAAACTTTGCTAAAAGTCTGTTACAGTCTGCTTACATGGAAAACAATGTTAAATTCACCGATATAGCTTGCATTTAGTGATGAGCAAAACAAGACCAAGACCAAGACTGTGGTAATCTTGGTATTGGTCTTGTTCTTGCGCACTCGGTCTTGGTATTGGTCTTGCATCGAAAGACCTAGTCTTGGTCTCGGTCTAGGTCTTGCCTAACAAATTTTGGTCTTGTTTGCAAGACTCTTGCAGTCTTACGTTTTCACATACAAATATTTTATATGATTTATTTACTCTTATATAATAGATCTTAAAGAAAAAGCTAGTAAATAACTTGTAGCCACTTCTAAACGGTGTACGTTCAAGTTAGTAGACAGCAATGAAAAATAAATAATAAAAGAGAAAAATGCTAAGTATCTTAGACGGAACTAGGTAACGAAGTAGTTTTCTTGTTTCCTTGAATGTGTCGAAACTGCTCACTTATTATGCCTGGAAACATTCTAGAGTTGACGACGAGATCCTGGCACTTTTAGATTGGAAGCTGTGTACGCTGGCCATTACGGCCTTATGATAAAAACTTATACTGTCATAACTAAGAAAGACTTCCAAATCGGCTGACTAACTCACCAACGCAGAACCGTAGCTACTGAAGCCAGAAACACGACACAAAACGCACAGAAAGTTTGCATCGGCAAAACTTTTTCTTCAGTTGGTTTATTTGAATTTTTTTATCAATACTTTACAATAGAATTGAATACTTCACTATGCAGTGGGAAATGGTATCAATACTGATTCAATTTCATGTACCAAACTAATTTCATGTAAGCATATATTTCATATACCAAATTTCATGTTTCTGATTTAAAAAATGACAGCATTTTCATAAGTTTGTTTAGTTACAGATAGTAAATATGTATTTCACGAGTCAGGTTTACAGGACAATCTGCCACACCCGTAGCTTCATACGGAATAGCAGAAACTCTTCTCAGTGGTAAAAATGTCATACATTCTACATTTAAATTCATTGAATGCTTCTCTTCAATAGGATTTTGTTGAAATTTAAAAAAAAATCTAAACACAGTTTCACGTGTTAATTATAAAAATACTTAAAGTTTATTATGGTTGAGTCTCGCATAGTCTTGGTTCTGGTCTTGGTCTTGCAAGGCGAGTCTTGGTTTTGGTCTTGGTCTTGCAGGGCAAATCTTGGTCTTGGTCTTGATAGGGTAGGTAGAGTCTTGGTCTTGGTCTTGTTTTTATGCAAGAACAAGACCAAGACCGATTCTGCTCATCACTACTTGCATTAGATGCATGATAGCCTGGAACTATGCGTATCGCATGAGTCGTAAAGGAGAGTGGGAAATAAATGCTCGTGACAGAGTTAGGTTTCACCAGCGTATTTCACAACTAAATGAAATTATAGCCCCTGTTCTTTCTAAAAAATTCTGAGAGAAAATTTTTAATGAGAGGTTTTTGCATTTAACATAGTCAGTTTAGAAACAACCTTCAGACAAACAAGATGTCTTGCACGGTAGAACTACGTGAATTTGAAGATTTTGTTGCGAATTACGAGGATGTACTTCTGGATGAACATCGTGAGAAGCTGTTAAAGGATATCAACACCCTAAAGCTGTATTCGACGATACCGTATGGCACATCAATTCACGGATCATATTACAAATCCTGCCCTTGGTTTCCTGATAACACCGATTCCGGACCAGATACGTGTGAATGCTGCCATGTGGAAAACATCTTCGGCAGAATTAGAAAATAAATATGTTTTTATTATAAATTCAGAAATGAAAAGTTTTGAAAGAGATATTTAAGTAAAATTATAAATTACATTCGTACCAGTCTTTTATTTCTTCTTACACTGATGTGAAATGGAAAAGTTTGAAATAAAAATAAAACAATGCTGTACGGCAAAAGCAACTCTTTATTCAAGTTCATCATTTTTATGCTGAACAAATTTTATTTATAAATATCCATCTTGTGTCATCTTTACCTTCGAAAATCAGATAGTTTTCCGAAATATCGTTTGGATCCTCAATTTGACACTGTTTCTTTATTTTCTCTGAGAATCTTGGTGGAAGAAAACAAAAGGTTCCATTGGTTAGGTGTACGCCGAGGCGTGATCCATATTGCATGTTGACCAAACGAAAACATTTAACCCTATATTTCTTTCCGTGTTCCAAAGCAACAAGTGCTACGTGTTGATCCGGAATGTATTCGCATACATGGTTCAACACTTCTGAAGAAAAGAACAAAGGATTAAAAAGAAACATTACCATTATGCATGTAATATTATTACTCACCATATTTTTCGTGTCCCAACTTCTTTCAAAAGACTTCAAAAACTTCTGCCTGATAATTGACTGCAATCCGTCACTTTTATACTGTCTACGCGCACACAGGGTAATACGGGTGAGTAATTGCAAACTCAATAGCAGATGTTTCCACACGAACTAATTATATTCATCCTCAGATAATTTCAATATACAGAACGAATACGCGATCCGCAACACAAAAGCATTCAACCATCAGCCTTGACCTTCACCTATACCACACGTGTAAAGTAATTAAATATGCACTGCTTAAAACACATTTTTTCCACAGACACTAATTACATTCACCCTCAGTTCGTTCAATATACAGGTCTTTTCATGTCCAGCGATTCTTGTCTCAAGCGCACCAAGCAATCGTAAGCAACCATAAAGCATCTTCTAATTGGCAAACACACAGTTTAATTATGTATTACACCATTTCACATCATTCCATTTCACCTAAATTCAATTCAAGACACGTAACATTCGATAACAACTCCACAACCGGCCGTTTAGGATCCTCCCGACGTCATCTATAGTGTCGAAAAATACCTTCCATTTCAGTTTAAGATGCAGGTGATATTGAAATCTTTCCAATAATATTTCTTTTTTCGCAAGTCTGTTGATTTGTAAGCCAGTTAATTTATATGCACCCATTGATGATACGATCGAATCAGTATGAATGGCTATTACCATTAAAATTTTACACTTCTTTTCACCCTCGTTCGCACAAATAAGTACAGCAATACGGCGTATTGAAATCAATGGGTTCGTATGACACTAAGCTAAATTTTATACAGAGCCACAGAAAATGTACGTGCAAGGCTTTAACCTGTACCCATCATTTGTTGTCTTTAACAGTTGCTTTATACATTCGCTTGAAGGAAAACTTGAATTACGGTTCCTGCGCGCCTGTTTCACCATTTTACAATGCTAGTACGATCGAATTTCAAGTTAAGTTTGAACATACAAACATACATACACTAATATAGTTTCTTTTACAAGTCTCTCTGTTGATTCGTAAGCGAGTTAATTAATATTCACGACATCGCCAACGAACAAAATTCAAGTTGAATTCGCACATGAAGGTACATTTATGTTTTTTCTGTCTGGTTTTCATGCGCTCCTATTTCACCATTTGACAAAAATTGACTCAAGCAGCCTTTCAAACGTACTCTAAGTCTCCTCAAAACCAACCAGTTATGCACACAACATCTCCAAACACATGACACATCTCACAAACCACAGCTACAACCAAAACATCTGACCCTATTTCTACGACCTATCAGTTCTTGACGCACCCAACCGTAACACCCCGATCCTCTATAGCCTTCCATCAACGTTCAAAATCATCGTCAACCACCTGATCTGCTATTGCCTTCTACCAGCGCCTCCAATCAACACCACACACTTGATCCTCCACACCCTACCACGGCCTGATGCAACCAAACAATCGCAACACACCCATCCTCTATAGTCTTCTACCAACGCTAAAAATCACTGCCAACCACCTGATCCTCCACACCCTACCACGGCCTGACACAACCAAACAACCGCTACAACCCGATCCTCTATAGCCTTCTACCAATCACAATCACACATCTGATCCTCCACACTCTACCACTACCTCACGTAACCAACCACAACACTCTTCTACTAACACTGCAAATCACAGCCCTAACCCAGACCCTCCATAGCCTTCTACCAACGCCACCAATCACCGTCACACACTTGATACCAACACACAATCACAACCCCCATTCCACACCACACCCAAGAACAAACCACTCTGATTCACCACTTTCCAAACAATCACCGCCACACACCTGATACAAAACAACGATCTCAGCAACCGCTCCTCGGTACACCCAAGACCAAGGCACTCTGATTCACCCTATCCCAGCCATACAAACGTGGTACCCCAAGCCACTCGCTATTCTGATTAGCACAGATTGAAAATGCCGTTCCCACCCATTCAAAAGCCGGTTCTGTGATACGTCACTTACCACAGATGTAGATCAATCTATACGTGGACTGAATATTTTTCTGAGCTACTAAATCCACCATCAGTAACTACATCCCTGCCAATAACGATTCCTGAAGATGCTGACCTATGCAGTCCATCTTCGTCAATACCATCTATTGAAGAGGTGCAAGCAGCCATACAACAGCAAAAACCAAATAAAGCACCCGGAATCGACAATTTACCAGCAGATCTCCTTCAAAAAGGTGGACCAATACTAACGCACCGGCTCCTCCAGATCATCTCCAAGGTATGGGTCGATGAAAAATTACCTGATGATTGGCGGACGGCCATCATATGTCCCATACATAAGAAAGGAGATAAGCTTAGATGTAACAACTACAGAGGCATTTCACTGCTGTGTACGTCCTACAAGATCATGACCAAAATTATTAATAAAAGATTGACACAGTACACTTCCACAATAATTGGCGAATACCAAGGTGGTTTCAGATCCGGTATGTCGACGATAGATCAACTATTCTCAGTAAAACAGGTGCTGGAAAAGTGCTGGGAATACAATATTGACGTGCACCAGGTCTTCGTAGACTTCCAACAAGCATACGATAGTATAGATCGAAATATACTATATAAAATAATGCTTGATTTTGGGATACCTAGCAAACTTATACGAATGACCAGACTAACGATGACCGACACACGATCTAAAGTCAGATGTCAAGGCGATCTGACTCAAAGCTTCGACACCAGCTCAGGTCTTAAACAGGGTGATGGCCTCGCCCCCATACTCTTCAATTTGGCCCTAGAGTATGTCATCAGGAAGATTAAAGTAGACAATGCGGGAACGCTACTCTTTAAGTCTACTCAAATAGTAGCGTACGCCGATGACATCAACATCATGGCCCGATCTCTATCTCGTGCCAAAGAAGCGTTTACTGAGCTGGAGTCAGCGGCTAGGCAAGTCGGCCTAAGGGTCAATGTGAACAAGACCAAATATATGACCCAGTCAAGGAAAAAGACGCCAAATAGACAAAACATGACGATAACTAACTACAGTGTGGAAAGCAATAACTCTTTTATTTATCTTGGTGTCAACCTCGCCAAAGAAGGGAATGAAAAGGACGAAATTGAACGGCGAATTGGTCTAGCCAATAAAATATATTTTTTAGTCCTCTCGGTGATTAAAAGTAACAAAGTGCACCGAAAAAATAAGCTGCGCGTCTATAAAACGATCATCCGTCCTGTATTGATTTACGGATGTGAAACATGGACTTTGACTCAAGCCTCAGAAAAAAGGATTGACGTCTTTGAACGCCGCATTTTGAAACGTATTCTGCGGCCCGTGAAGGACGGACCGGACTGGCGAATTCGGTACAACCATGAGTTGTACGCTCTTTATGACAAGCCACCGGTATCGATTGTGACGAAACTGCTACGACTTCAGTGGGCTGGCCATGTGGAGCGTATGGATGACGGGCGAATTCCCAAACGCTCCATGAAAGGCCGAGCAACAGGAAGCCGCCCACCAGGAAAACCACGCAAACGATGGGAGGATGCAGTTGACAACGACAGCGAATCCTTGCTGGGATTCGCTAATTGGAGGCAGTGTCTTCGGGAGGCCAAGGCTCGATTTGGGCTGGTGCGCCATTGATGATGATGAGATCAATCTATACGCTACCAAATGGTTAATTATCAAAACAGACCTCCACCTACACTTTTCTTTGCACCCAAGAGACCGCAGGAGTCGCAACCACAGATCCGAAATAAGCAGCACAGAACATTTCACACGGTTACTGATAGTGAGCAACAGGATATTGACGAGTATAACCAGGAAATGGTTAACGAAGAGGAGCGATTCGATCAGTCTTTTGTATAATATACTAGCAGACCCCGATGCACTTCGTGGCAACCAACCCAAAAGAAGAAATGAAATATTCTAGATTATTTTAATGAAATGAATGCATTGTATTTCAAAATTATTAATGCCAATCCAAAACATTTGGATATACAATATTTTGCGTTTGCCCATTTGAAGCGAGCACACACAAACAATTTGGAGTTCCAACTCTTGAGAAGGCTCCTCCAAATTTAATCCGCATATTTGAAGCGTTTGTCCTTGCGCCTTATTGGTTGACATGGCAAATGATAGACGCACTGGGAATTGCAAATGCTTAAGTTCAAATGGCATGTCTGTTGGAATCATTGGAATACGTGGTATGAGCACAATTTCATCTTTCGCTGTTCCGGTCAATATTGTGGCTTCAATTAAATTCAGCATCAATTTTTTTACTGGCAATCTTGTGCCATTGCACAGCTTTGGTGCATTTAAATTCCACAGTTAAATAATTGATGAGCCAACCTTTAAATTCAAACAATGCGGTGGCATACCAGATGGTTCCAATGAATTCAAAAATTCAATTGGATAATTCACTGCATCATCCGCATTCATTGCGCTATCAACAGATTTATATGATGTCACTATATCTGGCAATTTTTCTTGAATCTGGTAATTGATTACATTGACGTGTACATTTTTTGGTGCCAGTATTGCGCGTTCTTTCAACCAATTGTGATTCCTGAATTTCGAACTATATTTGAAAACACACTTCCAATCAACTCTTCTGTTGATTGAAGAATGGTACAAAAATTGGTCGGCAATGTAATCAATCCATTTGTATTATCGACTCGAACTTTTCCATCTCCAATATCTAACAATTGCTTCGAGAACCGACCTGCAGATTGGTCGTTGTGCAATTGAACGCGCATATTTCTGTTCAATGTCAATTTTTGCACATGTCGCCACAGAAGAAAAGACTTTAAACATGCGTTGATCTCATCCGCCGGTGTTGATCTTGATTGATTGATTTCTTAATTCTGACGTAGATCTTGCATTCTACGGTGTAATGCTTCCAGCGATTTTTTCTGCATCATTGTACATTCATCGAATAAAATAATTGCTACTTGTTGCAAAACTTTTGCCATCGCCGATTCTTTTGAAATATTGCACGTGGGATGTTCAATCACCTGTTAATTTAAGAATAATTAAATGTTAATTAATATCGATTAAACTTTAAAGTGATCAATGAATAAATATACGCACACCTGCACATTCAACGGAAATTTTAATGCAGAGGGCGCTGTTCGTCCACCATCCAATAGAGCAGCAGCGATGATTCCCGACGAAGCAAGAGGCAATGAAATTTTTCGTTGCGATCGAATGGCTGCAAAAATCAGTGATATCACAAATGTTTTTCCCGTACCAACAGGCGCATTCAAAAAATATAATCCACCGATTTCATTTTGTACAGCATGCATGATGGTCTCATAGACATGTTTTTGATGTCCATTTAATTTGGGAACATTCAAATTCACAAATGTTTGCAATTCATTGGGATCATACTGTTGTTCACGTTGCGATTCTCGATCAAATAAATCATGGATTGGACGATTGGGTGGTGACAAACCTAATTGCCCTGATGCTTTATTTGCAATCGTAAGGCACATATCTTCAATCGCTATCAATGCCTCATTATGCATTTCCAAAGAAATCAGCAAATCAGCGTTTCTTGTGTGATGGCGCATTCGAATCAAATAGTCTTCTGCTGTAAAATCTTTGATTTTATTCCACAATTCAAGTGGATGTGATGGAAAACATGTTGATATGATTATCGCATATAACATACGTATTTGATGTGGAGAAGAAGCATTCGATGCATCGTGAAGCGTTAAGTCCCAATGCGCATCATTTTCAAGCAAACCTAATTGCTCGCATGCTTCACGATACGTCACACATAAATGACCATTTACTCTTCGCAAATGTTGAAACGAACGTGGTCCAACAACATTTACTAACAACAACCGCAAATAATAACATTCTGCATTGTTTGGATGAACTGTGTATAATCTTCCCATGATATCTGCAGATAAAACACCCGGATAGTCATCAACAGGTGTTCCTTGTTTACGTCGTTGCCATTTCTTTGCAGTCGAAGTGAAATAGTGCATTACATCTGAATACAGCATCGTTCTGGCAAGTTCATCGCTTTCGCACAATTGAAAATAAGCAATTAATGTTGTTGCTGGTGGCTGCGCTGTTCTCTGCTGTACATTTGCATCGGTAAAATACACACGCTGGCCATTTTCAAGATGTACAGCAAAATGAACAACAGCAGGATATCGCTCATGCATTGGAAATGAATGAATTCTCCAAAGAACTTCATTAGTGCTAATGTAGCGCCCCATTTGATATTCAGCAATTTCATGGTTGCTTTAGTCACCAGCTAATCCCTAAAACCACCATATCACATTCACTGCCAAATGAATGTGTGTATGTATAAGTTTGTGTATTAGGTTGGATCGATTTTTTTCGTTTGGTCGGACCGAAATTTAAACTTTTTTCCAAATGTTGAATTTTTTCTAGAAAAAACTCATAACTCGAGAATGGCTGGACCGATTTTGGATTTCAAAATCAATTAACCATTATCACTCCTCCTTGCACCTTTCTTTAAAAAAATTATGGCAATCAGTTGAGTCGTTCTCGAGTTATGGAGTGACAATCAAAATGTACACTTCTTTTTATATATATAGATGGGAACGGAAGAGCAACAGATTGATCAATTTTCTGCGGATCCAGTTAATGAAGACACAGACACCCAGGAGCTTCATTTTTTAGGCTTTTGAGCTCTTGGTTGCCTTATTTAGAATGTCCAACGGGGAGCGGCGAAGTTTTGAAAATATTGGTAGATACTGGATCAAATAATAGCTACATCCAATCCAAGTATGCACCGATGAAGATACCCAACAACAGCAAATTCGGTAGGTGGGGATATAAAAATCACACACCACACAATAGCGAACGTTTTCGGTCCAACAATCGCCAACCTGAAATTCTACATCCTTCCGAATCTTTAATCATTCCATTGTATAATAGGTAATGATAGTTTGAAGAAAATGGATGCCGTCATTCACACAGCTAAAAATTGCATGGTTTTTGTAAACCAGATAAATGTTGCACTTAAGCAACTTGTAGCCCAAGCGGTCAATAGTATCGAGATACGAACTAACCATCAGAGCAAAAACCAAACTAATAAGTTGATAGAAGTCTTAGATAGACATAGAACACTCTTTTCAGAGCCAGAGGAGAGGCTCACATACACTTCAATGGTAATAGGTGAAATACGTACCATCAACGATGACCCGGTATATGTTAGGCCGTACCCATACCCTGCTGCTCTTAAACCTTATGTGGAAGAGGAGATCAGTAAGCTATTCAAAGACGGCATAATAAGGCGATCAAAGTCGCCATACAATGCGCCTATTTGGGTCGTTCCAAAAAAAGCAGACGCTTCGGGTTTACAGAAATATAGACTTGTGGTCGATTTCCGAAAATTAAAAGCGATAACTGTTCCCGATCGATACTCTATACCAGAGATCAAAGAAATATTAGTCAGCTTACGGGGTAATCAATACTTCACGGTCATTGACCTGAAGAGTGGGTTCCACCAAATTCCGCTTAACTCAACGGATATGGAGAAAACAGCGTTTTCTGTCAACGGCGGTAAATACGAATTTACCAGATTATGCTTCGGCTTAAAAAATTCGCCACCAACATTCCAAAGGTAAGGTAGGTAAAAGATGTGAAATTTTTAGTGATGACATAGTTATTTATTTATTTATTTATTTATTCATTTATGTATTTATTTATTTAATACAATACACGGACAAAGTCCATTCTACAGGGTAGTGATACGAACTAACATATTTACAATAATATTATTACTATGTTAAGTAAACGCAAATTAGATACCCGAAATATAACCTCAATAAAAAGAAAGCACAGCACTTTTGATCTAAATGACGTTACAATTAAATCAGTCTAACACCAAACCTAAGCAATATCCAGTTTTCTTTAAACGTTCTAAAGGGGAATTCAATTGATAGTTTGATCTGTAATTACAGCACAGAAATATATCGAAACATCTAGTTGAACGAGATGGAACTCTAAAGTGCATATTGTAGAGGAGCTCAGGTACATTTAAATGTCCATTTATTAACTTTAAAAGAAAAGTACCATCATAGACCACCCTTCTGGTTGACAACGTATTCATGTTTAATTCAGCAAGTAATTGGGTGTAATTTAGCTCTTCCGATCGAATACCGAGTTTGAAAGCTATGTACCTTAAACATTTCTTTTGGATCCTTTCAATCATATCATTATAAAACTTATAAGATGGAGACCATATTATAGTTTAGTATTCCAGCTTACTTCTCGCAAGAGCAAAATATAACATTTAAATAGTGTTGATATTTGAAAAATGTATAGTATTCCTTATTAGAAAACCCAGCATTCTCCTGGCATGGTTTACAATATAATTTATATGACTATTAAAATTCAGGGTTGTATCAAAAACTATTCCAAGTTCTTTAAATGAATAAATACGTTCCAACAAATTATCTTTCATTAATAAGAAGAATTGAACCCATAGCCCGATCTGTTAAAAATTACACACTTACATTTATGAATGGTTAGTATTAGTCCATTATTATGACAATAGTTCTGAAAACGATCAAGACTCGCTTCAAATTCAATGATATCGTCATGACGTGAATTTTTTTTAAACATTTTGCAATCATCAGCTAAAAGCAGGAACTCAATATTCTTGAAAACTGAATGTCATTAATAAATATTAGGAACAACAGTGGTCCCAGGTGGGATCCTTGAGGAACCCCCGATGTAGCCGGAATGGGATTAGAAAAACTTCCTTTGAAATTAACAATTAACATTCGGTTTTTTATATAGTCACATAGCCAAAGATACAAACTTCCTGAGAATCCATTTATTTTAAGTTTTTTCATCAACAAGCAATGATTAACACTATCAAATGCCTTACTAAAATCAGTATATATTGAATGAAACTTCTGCTTTCAAAATATAATTTTGGTATAATAATAAATTAGTTGTTACCGATTTACCTTTGCAGAAGCCATATTGGTTAGTGAGTAAAATAGGACTTAGTATAGGAGTAACATGATCACATACCAGGCTCTCAAAGAGTTTCGGAATTGTTAATAGGATACATATAGGCCGATAGTTAGCAGTGTTTGATTTTTCTCCTGATTTGTAAAACGGAATTATGTGACTATTTTTCCATATACTCGGAAAATACCCTGTAGCTAATGATTTGTTAAAAATGCGATGAAGAGGATAGGCTAAATTACGTGCACAATTTTTAAGTAGGCATGGAGGTATCCCATCAGGACCGCAACTTTTATCCACATCTAGATTTAATAGTTTCTTTTCTATGGATTTGAGGTCTATGATAAGACTAGAGATGTTCAAGTTATGGTCAGAATCGGGTGGATCATAGTTATTAGGAGTGGATAAAAAATTTGATGAGAAACAGGTAGCAAACATATTGGAGATGCCAAGTGGATCAAACTATGCTCACCATGTAAGTGCATAGAATTTGGTAATGTGCCGTCATTTTTAAGGTTATTGATATGTTTCCAAAAGTATTTCCTGTTACATGACACTTTTAATTCAAGATTGTTCATGTTGGATTTGTAGTCTTTCGACACTTTAACTTTACATTCAGCTCTAGTTTTTGAAAACAATTGATATGCACAAAGAGCTCCCGTTGTTTTATATATTGAATGCACTAATTTTTTATCACGTACTTTTTTTTAAGCTCAGAAGAAAACCAAAGTGGGAAACCATCGTCACGACTATAACATTTAGGCACATATTTTGATATAATTCCTTGCAAGACAACATAAAAAATTTTAACAGCATCATTAACTGACAGACATTCTAAGTTATTCCAATTTAGTTCACGCAGAGAACTGTTTATATCATTATAATTAGCTTTTTTGAAATTTGAATACAAAGCGGGCTTGTGCTTTTACTTTATGATATCAATTTTTACATCGATGTCTAATGGCGGATGAAATTTATCAATGGGTAGCATAGGACTATTGCACTCAGTAAGAGAAATATTATCAAGAGTTGAAAATACTAGGTCAAGGAGTTTATTATTACAGTTTAGAACCATATTATACTGATGAAAGTTTGAAATTGAAAAAGACTCCATTGTACTTAAACATTTGCCACAATTAGTGTTTGTCACCCAAAGATCTTGCATCTAATCGACTTGTGGTAGATTATAATCCCCAAAGGCAATAAACTCCGCATTCACATAACGCTGACATAATTTCAGAGTATCATTCCCATGTTTAGAATATGCGTCTACTGATGCATCCGGAGGTAAGTAAGCCGCCGAAATAATTAAACTGTATTGTTTTAGCTTTATCATAACAAAAAATTGTTCAATATTATCAGAAACCTCATTTATTAGGCTTGATTGTATTGTGTTATGCACTGCTATTAAAACGCCTCCACCTCGGCATTTGTTTGAGGATTTAATGTTACGGTCCCGACGGTAAATTAATTAATAATTATCTAGTTCTAGTTCAGAGGAGTTGTGATTCACTGTTGTCCACGTTTCAGTGAATATTATATCATACGAAGATATTAAGAGCGCCATGCGAAGTTCCGCTAATTTTGTAGACAAGCCTCTAGTATTCTGATAGTAAATCAAGAACCTGTTGTTTAGTTTTTAAACGTTGCGGAAAAACAATTTAGGGACACCCGTTCAAGTATTTTATGTAAGCTGAGGGCTCCGTGAGTTCAATATTGTTGAGTTTTACTCTCAGATCATTAAGATGGTTTCTTTGCTTAATCGTGAGGTCAGCAGCAACCCTTACATTTATTTGTTTTAAAAAGTGCTGCTGTTTATATTTGTTCCTTAGCACATTCATAACTGTATCCGCACTTGCTAAAATAACTTCAATTGGCCGGTTGTGGTTCTCTCTAGGCTTCCCCAGTCTAATAGTTTTAATGTTATCACCATCGAAAGAATTTGAGCAGGAAATTTTAATCAATATGTCAACAGTGTCATTCAAATCATTTTGCAATTTGGACTCGGCGATTCCGTGAACAATCAAATTGTTTGTTCTCCTAGCTCTGTCTGCCAATTCAGATGCCAGATCCTCTAAATCAATAGGAGGTCTTTCTTTAATGGCTTTAATTTACTCCTTCATTTTATCAACATCTTTTTTCAGATTTTCTACCAGAACGTACATCTTTTCCATCTGCAGTTCTTTTTTTTGTGCAAAATGTACAAATAAATAATGCCTTATTGGCTGATTTGAACGATGCAATAGCTGATCTGGATAGACCAGAGCACGCGGAGTCCTGTGGACACCTACACTTGTCGCAGGTGAAAAAGTCATCACACGATTTCATATCTTTTTTACAGCTTGAACAGTTATTAAGGTTAATCACTGACATTGTAAAACCGCTTTATTACCAAAATCGATTTGTTCAAAAACGAGTTTTTCACTTCCGGACACAAGTATGACACGTCCGATCACTTCAACGATCACTCACTTTACTTTACTGGCAAAGATGAGGAATAACATCTAAAAAATATTGACATCGTCTTCCGAACACTAGAGAAAGCAAACCTAAAGGCACAGGCGGACAAATGTGAATTTATGAAGGATTCCGTTGAATTTTGAGGATTCATAATTTCAAAGGATGGTATTCAGGCTAATCCGAAAAAGGTGGAAGCCATTGCAAATCTACCGCCTCCAACAAGATTCAAAGAACTCAGGTCATTCCTTGGAATAACAAGCTACTATCGGCGCTTTCTATTAGACTTTGCAAAAATCGCCAAAACCTTAACATCTCTTCTAAAGGGAGAAAAAGGGCGAATCTCGAAGAACATTTGCACTAAAATAAAAATAAAATTGGAAACAGTAACAGTTGAGGCTTTTGAGAAGATTAAGAAAACTCTGATCTCCCAGGATGTTATGTTGTACTATCCTAACTTTGAAAAGAAATTTGAATTAACCACGTATGCTTCGCAGTACGCGCTAGGAGCAGTCCTTTCCCAGGAGGGCAGACCCGTAACCTTTCTTTCGAGAACCCTCAACAAAACCAAGGAGAACTATGCCGCTAATGAAAAGGAGCTGCTGACCATAGTTTGGGCTCTTGTATCGCTAAGCAACTTCCTATACGGGACAAGAAAAGCTATCATCTTTACGGACCATCAGCCTCTTATGTACGCCCTCAATAATAAGAACACGAACTTAAAAATGCAACGGTGGAAAAGTGCGCTGGAGGAGTACAATTATGAATTAAGGTACAAACCCGGCAAGGCAAATGTTGTAGCGGATGCTCTTTTAAGGCCACCTCGAAGATCACACGTTAACGTCGTGTCAGCCAGCGTTCACAGCGATGAAAGCTCGGGGCATAACCTCATCTCATTAGTTGAAACCCCTATCAATTCTTTCCGAAATCAAATCATACTGAAAATAGCTGATGAATCATCGTATCAGTTACAAAGGCCCTTCACTAATTACCTTAGGCATGTATTCACCGAGCCCAGCTATACCAGAGAAAATTTAATTGGCATTTTCAGAAGATTCTTAGATCCTAGTGTAATAAACAGTATCATGACGCAAGAAGCTGTTATGGGCATTATTCAAGAATTATATCCACTTTATTTTAGCATTTACAAAATTCGCATCACACAAAAAGTAGTTCAGGACGTTCCAAACGAATCAGAACAAGAGAACATTATATTAACCGTCCACAAAAGAGCTCACCGTAGTGCCAACGAGAATAAACTACAAATCCTGGAGAGCTATTATTTTCTAAAGATGTCCGCCAAGACCAAAAGCCTAATAAAACAGTCCTCGGTATGTAAGGAGAACAAATATGATAGACTTCAAAACCATCCCGTCTTAATGCCCACTCCCATTCCTGAATTTTCGGGACATACTGTTTATATAGACGTCTATTCCACCGAAGGCCATCTTTTACTCACGGCTTTGGACAAATTTAGTAAGTTAGCCCAAGCGAAGATTTTGAAATCAAGGGCTATAGAAGATGTTAGAGGTCCACTTAGGGAAATCCTGATGTTTTATGAAATACCGAAGTGCGTGGTAATGAATGGCGAAAAGTCATTAAATTCTGCCTCAATACTATTCATGATGCAAGATCAACTCAGCATCAATGTCTATAAAACCCCAGCTTATAAAAGCGAGGTTAATGGACAAGTGGAGAGGTTTCATTCGACATTGTTAGAAATAATGAGGTGCCTCAAGACCGATGGTATTCATAGGACGTTCCAAGAGCTCCTGGAACGATCAGTTTACGAATATAATTGTAGTATTCACTCGGTCAAATTTCATAATAAGAAGAGGCAACAACCTAAAAGTTACGAGGTAGAATAAGCGATCTATGCGAAAAATAACAAACGTTTAGGCTCAAAATTAAATCCGAGTTATCAAAAAGAAATTGTAAAAGAAGATAGAGCAACATTATTAATTACCGAATCCGGAAGGTACATTCATAAGAGTGATATTATAAATTAAATTCATTGCAGGTGCTTGTGTCCTTCGGTGAAGGCGGACAACCACATAACAAATTATACAGGATCTCAAGTAGTCGCAATTAAAACTGGAGAGGCAAAAATTCAAAATGTCAATGTCAAGCTGATTCATGTGTTTCAAATCGAGCAATTTAAAAATTTCATTTCCGAAGCTTCAACCATGGTCAATCAACACGTCCCAGAAAATCATCCTTTCCATCCACTTTTAACCCACGAACTAGAGCAAATAAGCAAAATGATCGACAACATCGGAGTGCTTAAAACCAAAAGATCCCTAGATTTGGTCGGTTCTGCCTGGAAATGGATCGCGGGAAACCCGGATCACAATGACCTCATTTTACTTAGCGGAAAAATCAATGATTTGATAAAAAAATGATAATCAACAATTTCTATGCAATAAGGAACATACTGCAAGAATAAATAAAATAACAACAGTAACAAACGAAATTTTAAATGTGATCAAAAAAAAAAAGTTTTTGAGAATATCGTAGCACTTAATACACAATATAAAGTAAGAATAACAAAGGAAAAATTAGAAACTATTGTTCAATGTATACAATTAGCTAAAGTAAATATAGTTAATTCAAAAATTCTCTCTCAAAACGAAGTCAAAGGAATTATGAAAGATTTTGAAGAAGATAATAACAGTGTCGAAGAAGCACTAGAGTTTGCCGACAAAAAAATTGTTCAAAATTTCACACATTTTTTAACGTTATAAACGTTCCTAGAACCACAAAAGTAAATTTTGAGAAATTCGCTATGAAACCCATTAAGAAAAATTGCATTGTCGGCAAAATTCTATATGAATCTAAAATAAAACCTGACAGTAATTACTTTAGAATAAAGAAATAAATGTTTATCAATTAACAATCTTACGATTTGTAATAAAAATAAATAGAAGATATATGTGGTTCATTCTGTATCCCTAACCTATTAGAGGGAAAGGTATCGGTATGTAACAAAACGAACGGTCACCACGTATCATCGGTAGAAGAAATATCAAGCGGCTTAATCTTGATCAACGACTTTAAAGGCGAAGTGGGTGAAAACGGCACATAATACAACATCTACAAGGAACTTACTTAATAAAATTCAAGGACACATTGGTCACCATCAACAACTTTAAATTCCGAGCGGAAGAAACGGAAAGCATTCAGGTTCTACCTCCTATATTACAACGAAGTTCTGGCGAAAAAGACATCGAGGAGATACTATCTCTAGAGCTGGTGAAGGAGATTCATCTCAACAACACCAAGAAACTGAATCTCATGAAGGAGGAAAATAAAATTACCAAATGGACGAATTATAGCCTATTTGCAATAATTTTCATTGTTTTGATCCTGGTCAAATTGCCTGTATGGCCTAGGAAAACGGCAACCACGCATGTAACCCTTGAAACAAGACAACTTACCTTAACATTTATGGTCCAGAGCGAAGAACCTCCAAGCTTCCCTGCAATATCTAACGCTAGAAGTCTCTACAATTTACCTTTATTTTAGTTGAATGTTAACGACGAGTCTCTCAAAACGAGCATAATCAGATTATAGTCTAACACGTGCACCTGAGTTTACTTGAATTGGACCATTTGACCTGACACCGTCTGGATAATTTCCGCCAACCTGCTGATGCCGCACTCACGTCGGAAGATCAACAGATCGACCTTTCCTAGGATTTAAGAGCTAGTCATTAAGTCAGCCTAAAAAGAGCTGTACGATTGCAACCAATAATTTTTTTTAAAATAAATCGGTAAATCGTGTAATTATTTTATATACATATATACACACACACACACATATATATATATATATATATATATATATATATATATATATATATATATATATATATATATATATCTATATTGCTACCAACGTCTGCTAAGGAAAAGAATGGGATATTTGAATTCATTTTGAGAAAAATATTGTGACACATAATAAAATACAAAGAAAGAACATTCTTTCTCTTGAAATCAAAATTTATACTTTCTAAAGTATTATAAAAAAATGCAAAAACCTAAAGAAGGTGAAGTTGGGCACTACGCCGCACATTTGTTTGCCATACTTGGAAGAAGAATGTGCTGAATGATTAACGACTGTTATCAAATATTACGTGTTTTCGTTAAGTTTAAAAGTATATAGGAAACATTGCTTTATATTTCAGATCGCTACCAAAGCTTAGCAGTCAGGAGGATATTGGTGGTTTAAATCGGGGATTTAGTGTCGGTCATACACATTTTGAACCAATTCCACATGATCATGACTTTTGTGAGAGGGTAGTTATTAACGTAAGTATTTTATACCAATTTTTTCATTTTTCAACATGAATGTCGTACTGTATTGCATAAATGTATACATGGCTCTATCACAATTCTGTAAGCATTGCTTCTTTGTAATAAAGATAAAGCATATATTCAGATACGCAGCAGTCTATTCTTGTCATATATTATTCAGATACATATCGAGAGTATTTAAAGCCTCTGTTATTTTAAAATACGCTATGAATACATTCGAAAATTTCTAACTCACTATAAGAAACAAAGTGA
The DNA here is from genome assembly GCA_963942545.1 of Oxycera nigricornis. Taxonomy (NCBI): domain Eukaryota; kingdom Metazoa; phylum Arthropoda; class Insecta; order Diptera; family Stratiomyidae; genus Oxycera; species Oxycera nigricornis. The sequence continues at coordinate 43,306,121 of OZ012659.1, forward strand.
CGAAAGATCACTACAAATTTTTCACGCAAAGAGGTGAAATCAAATGAGCATTCTACCTGCTTACAAAATGAGCATAAACTTCATGGAAATGACATTAGATAAAAGACATTACCTTTGACAAGCTAATCTGTAACTTTGGATCCTCTTGAGCATTTCAAATTTTCTCTCTAATTTTTTATTATATTACTACATTCAACATGACTAGAATCAAAAAGTGTCGAAACCATTTCTTGGCGTTGAATTTTCAACTGGCATGAAAAATGAAATTAATCGGTACACTTTATCAAGAAAAAATATGTGCAAAAACTTTTGAAAATGTCAACATCGTAGAGAGCATATTTGAATGTTTAAAACATTGTCAAATATTGCATTTTTCACTATGATAGTTATCATATCATTCATTATTTTCAAGAGAAATTTAAGTTACATAAATTCAGATATTAAAATTAAATGTATGACTTAAACATTTTGCTATAACTTTTAAATATTCTGAAACTCAACACCTTCAGCAAATAAATAACAAGCCGCGAGATGCAATCCTTGAAGTCCACACGGTCAACTTCCCAATAATACCTACATAAATATTAAAAAAATTTGAAACAAAAATAATTATGAAAATAATAATACTTTAAATAATATTGATGAGAGGTACTAATAACAGTATTTGGAATGAGTTAATATTAATCATATTATAGACGGGATCCTTAATTGTGTACGTAACTCTTTTAGTGGATGGGGTGTTCATTGAATATTCACGCGAATAAATTGGAGATGTGACAGGTTACAAAACCTTATCAACGTTGTTTATTATTCTCATATGGAAGTTATGACATCTCATATGCCCACTTAAACCCCTTTTTATATATCAATCTGCTAAACCAAGTACATTGACCAAATTCCTATTTTCCTTCTTAACCATATTTTTAATTGCGAAATTCGCTATTCGAGCAAACGCTGTCGCAATACACTTTGAAGCATCAATGGATAAATTGTACAATTGTGCAATCAATAATTTTAGTTGGCACAATTCATTTATTGACTAAGTTGCACATTTTTTATGGCATATAAATATACATAAGCTAATAGCATAAGCTGCTCTTTTCCGATCATTGTTAAAACTAGAGCTAGGTTTGTCCGTGAATCAATTGTCTTGATTAAAATAAAGGTTTTTTTTTCGAGTCCACAATACTCAAAAGAATAATAACGTGAAAAATACGGAAGCAGAGTGTACCGAAATAAACGCAGCTTAGCAACGGAAGTGAAGTGAATCAACGGCGGGAAGCAGAAAGCTGACTAAACTCGAGTGAGCCGATCAAGCCTCAATAGTAGGAACTAGCCAAGGACTAACCCAGTTAACGGCAGAGGCTAAACAGGATTCAGGCGGATGGTCCCGGACAGGAAACTGCATATTCATGAAGCCCTTCATTCTTTTGTGAGCCTATTTACTTTTTGCATTTAAAAGAAATCATAAATATTTATATAACTATATAAAGTAATACCTTTGCCAAAATAAATAATAATTTTAAGATCATTATATATGCCTGAAAATTCTTTTATTCTGCAATTACGAAGCGAAAAAAGCGAAAAGATTAGTGTGAACTTCGTTCAATGTGCAGAGGGAATATCTATAGAAACGTGCTCAAAAAATCCCATACCAGGAACACATGTCTCTAGACTTACTCCCATACCCCAAGGAAAACAACCCTTCCATTAATTAAAAAATGTGGTTAATGCGCAAATTGAAATCACGAAAAAAACAGAGGCAAGATTATTAGTTCAAGAAAAAGAAACTAGATCCCAGTCCTTTAGCCTTCAAGTACAAGCAATCTCTATACTTCCTAAACCAGAGAAAGATTTAGATGACATAAGCAAGCTCCCGGATTGTGTTAGTGATTTGCAAGTGTTCGATGGCAACCCAACCCATTATGTGTCATGGGTTCACAGCGTCGAGACAATTTTGGTATATTACCAAATTGTTCGACAGAAACCTATTTACAGGGCCATCTTTCGTCACATAAGACAGAAGTTGCGGGGACCAGCAGATGCTTCCCTCATCTCATATAATATTTTCGACAACGATTGATCTGCTATCAAACAGTGTCTTTACCTTCATTAAGTGGATAAACGTGATATTCGTACGCTTGAACATCAACTCCATTCTATGTTCCAAGGTAGCAAAAGTGTCGACGAATTCTACGCAGCCGTGAACCGTCAGCTTTCCCTGCTGGTGAATAAAATTAAAACTGGAGAACATTCTCAGGAAAATATTTCGGCGCTCATGCAAAATTATAAAAATAGAACTTTAGACGCTTTTATAAGAGGCTTGAAAGATGACATTTCAATAATGTTGATAGTACAAAAACCGCAAACTCTTCCTGAGGCAAATGATTCATGCTTAGAATTCCAGAGCCTAAATTTTAGAAACTTTAATATCCATCAAGGAAATATGGATAATAATGTATCATCCGCCATTTATCAACTGTTTAGTTCACGTCGTGATTTTAGTGGATCTAGGAACCCACAAACTCAACAACATTTAGGTGTGTCGGAGAGGAAAATACTGTATAATTATCGATTTACGAACCTTGCGCAACAAAATCCTCCCCCTAGACCAACAAATCCTTAACCTCCAGTTCCTATGGATAAAGATAAATCCATACAAACTCGAGTTTATTAAGAGAATAGACCACGTAATTTTTAGCCAAGCAAACGCCCAAGTGAATCTGTAAATCTGCCTACAGAACTGTAAAAATTTTACAACTTGGAATTGCAAGACCAAAATAATAATCGTTGTCGAAGTAATGGATATTCTAACTATAATAGACAAGAAACTGAAAACGATTGTAATATCTTTGACGAATGTGAAACCTTATTTCCAGAGAACCAGCTAAATTTTATGATGGACGCCTCTCTAGCGTCCCCTACTTAGAGTATCGCACTTGAAAGAATAAAATTTTAAAGTTTTTGGTTGATACAGGAGCAAACAAAAACTTCATTTCAGTTGATATATCTTCTAGTGCGGAACCGGTAGCAAAACCATTTATAATACAGTCTGCAGCAGGATAAATACTCATAGCTAAAAAAAAGATACAGGGAAGTTCTTCGAAAGTGTCGGAAACGACACACCTCTAGATTTCTGTGTTTTGCCTGGCCTAAAGTCATTCGATGGTATTATTTGTGACGATACTTTGAAAGAGCTTAATGCGGGTATCGATAGAAAAATAACAGTCTTAAAATCTCACCAAACGGGAATATCCATTTGAAGCCAAAAGAATCTAGACAAGTGAATAGCATTGTTGCAGAGACTGATCATCTTAGTATCGAACTGAATAATAAATTAGGGAAGTTACTTAATGAATACAGCGAAACTTTTGGTCCTATTGATGATGGCAAAATGGTCGGAGCGGAGTTCAAAACGTCAACCTTGGACCCAGTCTGCACCAAATCATATCCCTATCCCATTAATTTAAGGGATGAAGCCGAAAGACAAATTTCTTAGATGTTTGCCGATGGTATCATACGTCCTTAAAAAAGTGCATACAATTCTCCCATATGGATTGTACCTAAAAAACCAAATTCTTTAGCTGAAAAACAACACAAACAGACTTCAAAAGGCTAAATGCAGTCAATATTTCGGATACATATCCTTTTTCTGACATTACTAACACACTCACAAGCTTTGGAAATTCTAAATATTATACGACGCTCGATTTAACATCGGGGTTTAACAAGATCAGGATGAAGGAAAGCGATATTGCTAAAACTGCCTTCACAATTGCAAACGGAAAGTGTGAGTTTACTAGTCTTCCGTTTGGTTTAAAAAACGCCCTCGCCATCTTCCAACGGATGATAGATGATGTACTGAAACCGTACATTGGCAAAATATGCTATATCTATATCGATGATATTATCATTTTAGGGGGTATAGAAGAAACCCATTTGATAAATCTACAAACAATACTTCATCAACTAAAGAGAGCGAAACTCAAAATCAACTTAGAAAAATCGAAATTTTTAAAAACCGAAGTAGACTTTTTGGCATATTTCGTTTCCCAGAACGGAATATTAGCCTATCCAAATAAAATCTTTGCGATTCAAACCAAACCAAATTATTGTATCTGTAGGCAAGGAAATGTGTTCCTATGAGCTACCCAATCCAACATACAATAGGCATTATATTCGGTTGAAAGATATGAATAGAGCCACCCTTGTTAGAATATTGAAAGAAAACCTAAACCCTAATGTTGTTAATGGCATTAAAATACCAGAAGAATTTTTTGCAGTTACTTCAGGAAGTATTTAAAGAATGTTTTTCGAAATTTAAAATCTGCATTACAACAAACAACAACAAAATTCGAATTATTCAGCAGGAGCATCGTAGAGCTCATCGAAATTTTAGAGAAATCAAGGCTCAGATATAAGAAAAGTATTATTTTCCGAGGATGAATAGGTTAATTTAACAATATGTTACCACATGCATCACCAGTAACAGGAATAAAAATGACCGCCATCCAATAAAACCGGAATTGCGGGAAACACCTGTCCCCGACTACCCAACGCAGATTTTGCATATAGACATTTTCGAGATATCGGGTGGAACATATCTCCTATGCATAGATAAATTTAGTAAATTCGCAAAAAAGTTTTGCTTGAACGATAAATCCGTCTTACATTTATGTGATAAGATAATTAAAATGCTTCACTATTTCACCGGCCAGAAAATATTAGTTTCAGACAACGAGCCAAGCTTCATTAGCCCAACGATTTTGAATTACCTTGAGGCATTATGAATACTTGTATATTTGACGCCACCTCAAAAAAGCCAAGTCAATGGAGCAGCAGAAAGACTTCATTCAACTATCAACAGGAATTTCATGATCGTTCTCTTAAGGAAGCAATAAACGTATCGGTAAACAGATACATAAATACATTTCATTCTGTCACTGGAAAGAAACCAGTTGATACTTTTTTCGCTAGATCTCAACGTATAAACTACCAAAATTTACTAGATTATAAAAAAAGGGTGAACACAGACGTCAAATATGAAATTATGCGAAAACAAAAAATCAAATTATTACTCACAATTTGAAAAGAACAAAACCCAAGATATATAAACCTGGAGGTATAGTCTTTAAAATGAATAAGCAAATTAAGGCAAAAATAAGCCCCTATATAGGAAAAAAATTGTTGCGAAAGATAACCGAGTTCCCACAACTACAGTAGCGGGTAGGAAAATTCACAAGTCTCACTTGAAAAATTTTCCTTCTGTTTCAGATTGACCCTTTTGAGCGTACAGGCTTCTGTGGATATGTATGAATATAATAGCCCACTTATGACTATGAAAGAAGAATACGGAAGAATATTAACGGGAAGTTGTAAGATTATTCACGCCATTAATATAAGCAAGTATGACGAAGTAGTTAAAAGTATGAAACTGGTAGTGCAAAACTGAGTTAATAAAGCAAGCATTTTAGTACCCGAACTAACCTATCGTGTTTCGGAAAAAAGTAGTTATTAAATCAATTAAAAGAAAGGAAGGTAAATAAAATCAAACGATCAATAAACTGGGTATTATCTGCCTGGAAATGGGTTGAAGGAAGCCCAGGCGTCACCGATTGGGATAGTATCGTTAGGAGTTTAAATAATCTTGTAGAGAACAAAAATAACCAATATAAAATTAACAAGCCGCAAGGTGTGACTTATGAGGTCGACATGGTCAACTTCCCAGTAATATCTACATAGATATTAAAAATATTAAACAAAATAAAAGTTATGGAAATAATACTACTTTAAATAATAAAAATGTACCTCTCATAAAAGTTATTGGAATTACTTAATATTAATCGTAACATCTACGCGAGCGTCAATTGATTACGTAAGGATTTTGGTGGTTTGGTTTGATTGAATATTCACGCGGATCAAAGCATATGATCTTGAAAACTGTTGACTACAAAACATTTTATCATTCAAAACGTTGATTACCGCAATTGCAAATTTGATTTGATTTGAATTGGTTTTCAAAATTTAAGGAGTTTTTTCATTAAAATTAAAACATGGTGCTATGAAGACTATTGAAAATCTGCTTAAATTTTGCAAATACTAATAAACTTTGATTGATTTTACAACAATGTCTTTAAAATAACAGATTAAAGGTATAATCATTCGTATGAACCCTTTTTACATGTTGAATTTGAATGATTTTTAATTTTTAATACAATTTTCTTTGTAATCATGAGAAAAGCTTTTGCTGGTTTCTCCACAAAAATTGATAGAAATTTATAAATTCTATAAACTTTTATTATTAAGATATGCAAATCAGGTTAAAAATTATTTTTTTATGAAAAAAAACACTACTTATCCACATTTTTTTATTAAATTAAAAAAACCGTTTTAATGATTTTTTTAAAATAAAAAACATCATTAAAATATTAATACGCGTCAATTGACACCTTGATGAAGCAAATCGTACGTTTGGTTCGCGAAATATAGCGGACGACAGAAATTACCTTGAAAGAGTCAAAACAACAAACCCCTCCGACCGAAGTGCCCCAAAAACTAATCAGCTCTTAAGATTGCAAAGACGCTTCGATTGACAATACGATACGATACGATACGATACGACTTTGTTTACGTGAGTTATGCTCGTATAAAAAACTGTCCACGAACGTACGTACGTACACACACACATACATCTCCATTTCTAAAACTATTTAATTATACTATAAAGACCTCAAAACATAAAGAAAAGTCGAAAATTTCAATTTCGATTTTCGAGGCGATTACAAGAACTTCCCATATACTGGGAAGTTAATATATACATTAGCAAAATTTCTGAAGAATGACTCGACAACTACAACCAATTTGTTGCTGATTTTACAACTTTAAATAATGATAAGTATGAGCAAGCAATGCTCAATAAAATGACAATTTTAAAGGAAGTAATCCAAGAAATTGAACTTGCCAGGCAATTTGCTAAAAAAGGGATAGTTAATTAAAATATTTTAAGTAGTATAGAAATAAATGAGGTTCTTGCCCAAGTTGAAACACTTCCGTCCGGTAAAGATATTCAGGCTATCGAGTACGCAGAACCTATGATACTTGTGAAAGATTCATTGCTTCTCTATGTAGTATGTTTACCGAAGACGGGAAACACTAAGTAATATCATCTTCTAATTCGCCCTACTATAAGAAACAATAAGATGATATACTTCAATTACTCAAGTTTGCTTATAGCTCGCAAAGAAAAGTTCGGTATTAATGGAAATTGCCCCTTGGTTCTGGGTGTATCTATTTGTATTAGAAACCAGTTGATAAAATTGCAACTATTTGAATGTCTTTTTAAATTACTGGAAGGAACTGATGCGACTACCAGATGCATAGTAAACCAATAGTTGAATTTATTAATGAAAACACTTTATATTTAACGAGTTTCTCAGGTAATCCTAAACACGATAATGCGACTAGATTTCTAAATGGCACATTCTTAATTAACTTCCAGAAAGATACATTCCAAATTAATGATATGGAATACACTAGCAAGGAGATTATGAGCTTTCACCTACTACCACCAATTTTGAATAGCAACTTGACTGAAAAAGATGTACGAGTAGATCTTGAATACTTGCATAAGCTCCATTGCACCAATATTAAAAAACTTGAGAATTTGGCTTCTAGAAATATCGTTTCTATTGCTTCCGACACTACAATTTTAATGCTAATTTTATCAGCCCCTCCAGTGAAACTCGAAACAAGTCTTCGTTGCTCTATCCCGGATCCTATTATACTACAATTTTAATTTGTGGGACACAAATTTTTAGGTAGGGAGTAATTATCACATCCCATATGCCCACTCACCCCCTTTTTGTCTATCAATCTACTAAACCAAGTGCATTGACCAAATTACAAATTTTGCTATAACTTTGCAATATTCTGGAATTAACAACTTTCTGCAATTAAATAACAAACCGCGAGATGCGACCCTTGAAATCCACACGGTCAACTTCCCAATAATATGTACATAAATATTAAAAATATTTAATATAAAAATAATTATGAAAATAATAATACTGTAAATAATAATGATGAGAGTAATTGGAATGAGTTAATTTTAATCATATTATCTACGGGAGCCTTCATTGTTTACGTAACTCTTTTAGTGGATGGGGTGTTCATTGAATATTCACGCAAATAAATTGGAGATGTGACAGGTTACAAAGCCTTTTCTACGTTATTTATTATTCTCATATAGAAGTTATCACATCCCATATGCAGGGGCGGACTTACCAATAGGCTGAGTAGGCTGGAGCCTAGGGCGGCAAAATTTGGGGTGCGACAAATTTTCGGGGGCGGTCAATTTTTGCGGGCGACAAATTTTTGGAATCGGAAAATTTTCGCGAGAGTCTCATTTTTTGGGACACGAAATATTTACGAACCGCAAAAACCAAATAAAGTACATACAATAACTAGGAGGACCTAGAAAAACTAAGAAGTACTTAAAATAACTAAAAGGATCTAAAAAGTACCTAAAAAGACCTAAGAGCGACAGGGCTTACGGCTTGAGCACAACAGTACATGAATTAATGACCCATGTTTATTAGCAAAGTCGAAGTGATCGAATCCAAACTCAAAACCTTTGATTAAAGAGACCTAATGACTTATTAAACGATCCATCAAGCTTTTTTGTGGCAAAACTTTGGGAAAGAAAAAAATTATGTTTACGCACTAGATAATACACACTATCCACTATACTTTCCTAATTTTTTTAAGGTTTCTTTAGTGTACCTGGTTGCTGCAAGGTGAATTTGAATATTTTTCATTTGTTGCGCTCTGCACTCTGCAGGTCATGGGTAATGATAAAAAACTGCTCATTATTTCTTTATTATCTTGACTTTTGTATCCTTTTTAAATTAATTTTCGTAGAAAGACTTTTCCTTCTTTATTAACTGTTCAATGTTTATCTACCATACCACTCTAACTCTTTAATAATTTTTGCGAGAAATAAATAATTACTTATCAGTAGTACAATTTTAAGTTTATGAATGTTTCAAGTATCAGATTTATGTTTGTTTATTTTTATTTGTTCCTTTTGCCGTCTTCCATCTCTATGCTACGCGCCACGCCACGGGCTCACTTCACTGACTAATGAAACGATCAGATTCAACGATTGTGTTTTTTCACGATTCTCAATTGCATTAAAAAATTAGAGATGGGCGACAAATTTTTTCCAAGCCTTAGCTTTTTTAGCTACTTTTAAGGATCTTCTAGGTCCTTTTAGGTTCTTCAAGGTGCTTTTAGGTTATTTTTAGGTTTTTCTAGGTCCTTTTAGGTACTTTACGGGTTCGTTTTAGTCCAGTTGGTTAGTAATGTCTACGGTTAATAGACACTTATTATTTTATATACAAGGTAAGAGCAGCATTTTTTTTAAGCATAGGGCGGCTAATGCGGTAAGCCCGCCAATGCCCATATGCCCACTTAAACCCCTTTTTATATATCAATCTGCTAAACCAAGTACATTGACCAAATTCCTATTTTCCTTCTTAAGCATATTTTTAATTGCAAAATTCACTATTCGAGCAAACGCTGTCGCAATACACTTTGATAGGACCAATGCACATTGAACCTGGTAAATTGGATAAATTGCACAATTGTGCAATCAACAAACGTGATCTTGAAACTTATGGCTCCTATGTCAGCTCTAAGTATATCTCTCTCTTACAAAAATCACGGGAAGACCATAAGAAATTTTATTCCTAATACGAAAGACACGTCTAAAATCTTAAGATTTCTCTAACATAACTGCAGTGGTATGAGGGGCAAATTAAATAGACTTTATATTGACGCTAAATCTTGCCATTTCAATATACTCACTATAACAGAGACTTGGTTGAACGACTCGTACAAAAACGATGAAATACTTGACAACAATTGAACAATCTATAGAGCTGATCGTGATTATCTTCATACTGGTGTCTCAAGGGGAGGTGGTGTTCTTACCGCAATTCACAGCTCCCTGTCGAGTGAACTTGTTACAACCTTGTCCCATAAATCATTTGAACATATATTTATCAGAGTTTTATTAGAAAAACATTTCCTCTACATGGGTGTTACTTATGTGCCCCCACACTCCGAAGATACTACTTATAATGATTTGAGCGACGTAATATCTTCTGTCATTGCTTAATTGAATGTGGATGATAAAATTATCATATTTGGTGACTTCCATCGCCCGAATATTGGCTTTATCACCGATGACAGTGATAGTCACCTCCTCCCAGTCAACATTCTTGGCGACATTGACTTTAATCTCATCAGTGTGTTTTATGGCAATGATTTGCAGCTAGTTATTTCGACTCCTAACCAAAATGGCAAATGGTTAGATCTGATTTTCACCAACTTTTATGACGAAGCGGTGGTTAGCCCAACCATTGACACCGAGAATCTTTTCTCCAACACTCTCCATCACTCAGCTTTGACGGTTGAACTATCCATTGCGAATGTACCCTTTACCCAATCGTACAATAATGAAATTGGATATGATTTCTTAAATGCTGACTATATTAGCATTAAAAATTTTCTCGATACCATACATTGGCCGAGATTCTTTTCGTCGTTAGACTTAGATGAATCTATAACTTCTTTTTATACGCTAATCTTTCATGCTATTAATAAATTTGTACCAAAGATAAAGAAACGGAGCAAACTCTCAGAAACCTGGCTTGATCATGATTTTAGGCACTTAAGAAACCAAAGAAACAGACTATATAGGAAAATTAAAAATGGAATTTTCGTCGACGAGAATCTAAAGAAAATGTACGATGAGCTATCGAATGAATTCTCCACTAAATCCCGAGAAGCGTACGATGTTTACATCAACGTAATTGGTGAAAACATTATTAATGATCCGAAAAAATTCTTTGATTTCGTTAATATAAAACGTAAAACGACAGGCTATCCCGCTTCTTTGTTCAAAGGGAATGTTGTATCCTCCTCTCTACTTGAAACTTGCAACCTATTCGCTGATCATTTTCAGGAGACCTTCTGCCCGCCCATAGTCTTGTCTACAACACCGTCGATTGGAGCTAACACAACGCCCCTCATCGACAGTATAGTCTTGTCACAAGAGGCAATTTACGAGCCTAAAGTGAACAAAGGACCCGGCTCAGACTTACTTCCTCCTGGTTTCTTGGTTCGTTGCATAGACCAACTTGTCACTTCTTTGCACCTCATTTTCAATAGATCTCTGTCTCTAGGTGTCTTTCCGTCCTCCTGGAAATCCTCGCATCTTATAACTATTCATAAAAGAGGTGATAAGCGATCTGTTGATAACTACCGAGGGATCGCTATTTTGTCAGTAATCCCCAAACTCTTTGAGAAGCTAGTCTGCGATATTCTCACTCCCATTGTAGACCCTCTCCTTAACGAACAGCAGCATGTATTTCGTAAAGGCAGACTGACTTCCACTAATCTCATGATCCTAGTTTCTGACGGCCTCTGTGAAATGGAAAAGGGAAACCAAGTTGACGCGGTCTATACAGACTTTAGTAAGGCTTTTGACCGGGTTGATCATCAAACCCTAATACGTAAAGTACGTAATTTTGGAGTATCTGGTTCCCTACTCAAATGGCTACAATCTTATCTCTGTGACCCAACTCAGATGGTCAAATTCCAAGGTCACTTATGTAAAAGAGTTTTTGCATCCTCCGGAGTACCACAAGGCAGTCATTTAGGCCCTCTGTTGTTTAATATATTCATTTCTGATCTATCTGCGACACTGTCTAACATACCTCACATATTCTATGCTGACGACTTAAAAATTTACTACAGCATCAAAACAAAATCGGATGCAGCCTTCCTCCAGTCCAAGTTTCATGCACTTGCACACTGGTGTAGTCAGAATAAGCTCTATCTCAATGTCAGCAAACGCCACGTGTTGAGCTTTTCTCGTAAGAATGCAGTTACTACCTATTCTTATTACCTTAACGACACCGTATTAAACAGGGCTGATCATGTCGTTGACCTCGGCGTAGTCTTAGACAACCAATTGCGGTTCAATCTGCAATATGACAAAGTCCTATCAAAGGCTAATAAACAGCTTGGCTTCATTAAGAGACGAGCCAAGGAATTCAAAAACGTTTGGGTTACCAAGTCCTTATACACCACCTTCGTGCGGCCTCTGATCGAATATGCTTGCATAATCTGGAACCCCGTTTTTGTGCTCCACAGCGACAGACTTGAATCTATCCAGAAACAACTCTTGCTTTTTGCCTTGAGGAACCTCTACAACCCGAGTGTCTTTCATAGTCTTCCTTCCTACAAATATAGACTAGACCTTATAAACTTAATGCCTCTTTCATCTAGAAGAACACTAATTAGTGCCAGTTTCACCTTCGACGTTATCAGCGGCGCAGTAAATATAGTAGCCCTTACTGATAGAATAAAATTTAATGACCAACAACGACGTACTCGACACACAACCCTGCTTAAAGAATATCGGCATCACACGGCCTATGGTCATAATGAACCGATAAATAGATGTTGCAGAATATTCAACACAATTAGTAACCACTATTCCCCGGGTATCCCTAAATCGTCCTTTAAACGTAAACTGACAAAGGCCCTATTGTCATCATAACCACGCACTCCCCAACTATGCCTGATTAAGTTTTAATCAGACTTATTTACTTTACTTTAACTTATTAATTATTTACGTATTTTGTATTGTTTACTTGATGCCTTGTTTGGTGTAAATAAATAAATAAACAATTTTATTTGGCACAATTCTTTTATTGACTAAGTTGCACATTTTTCATAGCATATAAATATATGTAAGCTAATAGCATAAGCTGCTCTAGAGCTAGGTTTGTCCGTGAATAACTTGTCTTAATTAAAATAAAGGTTGTTTTTTCGAGTCTCCTCGTAAGCAACCATAACTTGGATGCTTGATGGACAAAAGATTGCTAGCCAAAATGAATGCAGTTTTTGTTATTACGCCCACTGAAGAGATTTTCTCACGTGGTGGCCAGTTTGTATAATTGTATTCAAAATTGCCATGACCTCGGCATAACCTTTAAATTTGTACAATTTTTTATTTGATGAAAGGTTTTTAACGCATTTGATCTTGGAAAGTGTTGACTACAAAACATTTTACCATTCAAAACATTGATTACCACAAATTGAAATTTGATTGTATTTTTTTTTCAAACATTTTAGAATTTTTTTTTTCAAAATTTAAACACGGTACTGTGAAAACTATTCAAATTCTGCTCAAACTATGCAAATATTAATAAACTTTTATTGATTTATAAACAATGTCTTTAGAATAAAAGATATCAGGTAATAGCATTTGAATGAACGCGATGTCTTCGAACGATTGTTTGTTTCTTATTTAATTTTTTTTTGTAATCATGGTAAAAAAACTTATTGGTTTTTCCACAAAAACTGATGAAATTTTATAATTTTTTTAAACATTTATTACTATGTTGTGGAAATCAGGTTGAAATTTTTTTTTTATGAAAAAACTCTTATTTTTTGCATTTTTTTATTAAATTAAAAAAAGGCACCAACGTGTCGATTGACACCTTAATGATGCATATATTATATTTGGTTCACGAGATATATAAATCACGAATAACTTAATTGACCTTGAAGGTTACGAGACTTTTAATGATTTTACATTTTTAATATAATTTTGTTTGGCGCATGAATAATTTTTTCCGGTTTTTTTACAAAAACTGATTGCAATTTATAAATTTTATAAGTATTGGTTATTATGTTTCATGAATCAATTTAAAAATTTATTGTTTGTAAAAAAACCTTAATTTTTTGCACTTTTTCCAATAAATACAAAACGACACTAGGGTTTATCTTTAAAATTTGGAAAAATCGATTGATCGATTGATACCTTAATGATGCAAATTCTATTGCTATTTCGCGAGATATAGCGCAAGTCAGAAATGACCTCTAAAGAGTCAAAACAACAAACCCTACGACCAAAGTGTACCAAAAACTAATCGGCTCTTATGATTGCAAAGACGCTTCGAATGACACTTCGTTGGTAACTTTATTGTTTCAATTTTGTATCAAAGTGATAAATCCAGGTTTCATATCCAGTGATGATTTGATTCATTTCTTCGTTTGCGATTGTGTGGACCGCAGTTTAAGGACTCAGGATTTGGTAGAAAGCGGATTTATATTGACAGTTGGCAAAATTGAGCAACTCAACATTTTATTCGAACAAAATTTCAATTATCACTTTAAGTCCCATGCTAGGCGCCATTTGAAATGAATTCCTGTTTAATTTGACGAAACAAGTGCAAGAAGTTGGGGCAACTAACATTTTTAAGATGTGTGGAGAATATGGGTTTGGCCTCCTCAAAACTGGAAGTGTTGTGACAATTTACACACAGCTCATTTTGGCACTGTTTGTCGTCGAATGACATTTTTCCAGATTCAGTCACCATTTTGCTTGGTAATAAAAAGCTAGTCAAAAACCACAACAACCTTTAAAAAAATTGAATATTCGATATTGAGGTTACACAAGCATCTCCTACTTTACTGGGAACTCTCAATAGGTATTGTTAAACTTTTTGCTTGTACTAATGCTCGCATTCTGTTATGTACAACCTGTGAAATAAGAAAAGAAACCAACTATCTTTGCAAAACAGTTCTAAGATGAAGATGAATGACGCATGGCTTCAGCTCTCATATCTATGACCGACCACCACAGAACCTTTCTTGACAATCGTATTGATTGTACTCTTTGTGGCGTCAATGAAGATGTCAACGGTGGGAAATGATGGCTCTGTGGACGTCACGCAACATCCTCGTGTATCAAAACGATACCTGGTGACGCCCACAAAGATTATCAGCTGAATACCTTGATTGTTGATGATCGTGGCCAATGCGACTACCGATCTATGTTCCTCTTTCATCTGCTTTCTGTCGTTTAATTCTGATCCCCACGATATTCGGGTCAGCACAGCCTATCAAAGATGATGCATTAACGCCACCCTTCGCTCGTTGCTCAATCCTGAGACACCATTCGATTCGATATTTCCCTTTGTATATCTAAGCCACACATGGAAGTTAGCACCATATTAGTTAGCACCATATTTCCTACACGCGCATCCGCCAATATTCCCTACACGCGCACCCGCCTTAATTGAGGTCACCAAATCATTGTCGTGTGTACTTTTTCTGCACACACTTTCTACCTCCACGAGTAAGGTCGATCAACCCAATTAATCGATGACAAGCTTTGCCTCTCACCTGCATCGGCGATCGTCAGGCACGTGTTGCTGAAATTGCAATAAACAAATTTCAATGCACCCAGGTAATATTTGCACACCTGTGCAAATTATCATTATAAATTGTGGAACTTAGCATTAAGCGAGACTTTTTGTACGCGGCAGCGATTAAGATAACATCGTTAATTCAATAAAGAATCATATCACCAAAGGTGTTGTTTTTATTTTTGCCAAGTCGCGCTACACAAGTCATAACTTGGATGCTACAGACAAACAACAGATACTGCTACTCTTCAGATGTTCCACTAGCGCAGTACCAGACAGTCGCAAGAACAGGCATTAAACTCTTTGAAATTGATTTGCTGAGAGACAAATGATCACCATGTTGAAGCAACTCATCTTAGTAAACATCATTCGAAAAGCCTAGTCAAATTGTTCATCGCTCGCGTCACCTTCCTGGATTTGGCAAATATGCCGATTCTCCTCAGATCAAGCTTAGGGCATTTTCCAACGTCTATCCCTGAAGACTGTGATGTATATATATTCAATGGTATTAACACCCGGTCGGCCAGTTTACGTGAAAAGTCCCGCCGTATTGATTCGGCTGCTGAACCCTGTGCAAGTAATGCTTCACTGCATTGCATCTTGTTGCTGATTTCGAGGCCAATTGAACGGCTCGAATGCATCTGATACAGTTGCTGGACTCTTTTTGCAGTTGATTGGCATTTCCTTGTTGCTGATTGAAATCGAATGTTTCATCTGCGGTCCGATCCACTTTCCCCAAATTTTGAAGCAACCCCTCCTTGTCGCGGTCTGCATGCTTTCGCACGGATTTAGCCTGCAGCGAACCTTTACTTTCAGCCATTTGGACATTTAATTTCTGATTTCGGACAGACAAACTGGACTTGAAACTAGGTATCGAACTGTTTTTCGATAGCTTGTTTTTTTTTTTTGAAAAATGCCGATAAAAAACCCAGAGCAGATTTCCTTTGTTTCACTCTTTTCTCTTTTTCATGACATCGCGACAGCCGGGGCTTTTTGAATTTTTTCATCACTGTCAGCATTGAAAACTTTGTGCTGTGCACATGTAGAAATTAAGGGAGAGGTTGAGGTGGTAATGCCATTGAAAGTATGTTTGTCAGTTTATTTGACAATCGATATTAATATATATCGTTTAACATTTGTTTGAACTTATCTTTCGTATAGTCAGAAAATCATGTGAATGCGTGGAGCTCTGATATGCTTTGAGTTGACAAAAATTTCCGTAGTATGTGGACACTGAAATAGAAATTCCACAGACAAATCTACGGGAGCGTGCATTGATTACGTGAGGTCTTTGGAGGATGAAATATTCACGCGAATAAATCGGAGGATAGACAGGTTATAAAGCCGTTTCTACGTTATTCGTTATTTTCATATTGATGCTTGAAGGACAAAAGAGTGCTAGCAAAAATGAAAGCAGTTATTGGTACTACGCCCAGTGAAGAGATTTTCTCGCTTGGTGGCCATTTTGAATTGTTTTGTTGAAATAGTTTCGACTTCGGCATAATAACTGAATTTGTACTTTTTTACAATTTTACATCAATAAGAATAATAACACAGTCCTACAAAGTTGAAATTTTTTCTTCCTCTTTTGATGCCAGTGCTCATTTATTAGGTTTTGGGACCTCCTTATGACGAATCTGAAGTCGGTTTCTTTCTATCACATCACTATTTTTCACAAAACACATTTTTAAAAGTCATGTGAAAATTGGGGGTATTCAAGAGAAAAAACAATCAGAAGTAAACAAGCAGCTGAATAATGAGAATTATTTTTATTAAACGAATATGTAGTGTTATAATGAACATTAAAAATATTACAGATGTTTGTGGAACCTTTTCTTTATTTCTGAAAAGCTTCTGTTGAGCGATTTTCTCTTGTGAGCCCGGTTTGGATCATCACGCTTCATCATCCAGCAGTAATCGGCCATCATGCTAATATGACACTTTCCTTGGTACCTTCGCTCCATTTCCTTAATATCTTGGTGAAATCTTTCGCCTTGTTCTTCACTAACTGCTTCTAAGTCTTCAGGATAGTAGCCCAAATGTGAATGAAGAAAATGGACTTTGAGACTTATGAGGCAATCTAATCTTTGGAAATTTTGAAGCATGTTTTCGATAATATTTTCATAATCGGGGCTTTTGTGATTTCCTAAGAAGTTTTTAATAACTTCTTTTAACGATACCCACGCTGCCAACTCTATAGGAGTCAGTTTTCCATTGAAATTTGCATCTTTCATCGGTTTTCGTATATCAGGGCCAACAAAAATACCTTCCTTCAGTTTAGCTTCAGACAAAGATGAAAATTTTGTAAGTAAATATTCGAACCCATCCTCTTATTTATCTAAAGCCTTCAAAAATTGCTTCATAAGACCAAGCTTGAAATGCAAAGGTGGTAGTAAGATTTTTTCTGGTGGGACTAAATTCTGTCGAACTATATTTTTATTTCCTGGGTCTAAATTAGTTCTTGCCGGCCATTCTTTCCGAGTATAATGTTCTGCTCTATTTCTGCTATCCCATTCGCATAAAAAACATGGATAATAACCACTTTACTGTCCTAATAACATAGAAAGTAGTTTTCAATCTCCACACACAATCCATCCATGCTGCTCGTAATCAATTTTAGTCAAAATTGTAACCGAATTGTCGTAACACTCCTTCAAATGTACATAGTAGGCAACAGGCAATGAGGATTATTTGTTTCCATTATGAAGTAGAACTGCCCTTAAACTTCTTTTTGACGAATCGATGATCGAGTCTCGAGTTTTTCAATCGTATTCTACGTCGTACATGTTCACTAATCCGGGAATGTCTTTGCAATAGACAAGATCGTCATGCTCAGCAAAATATTGAGAAAAGTCGTTCTCTCTATTACGATACCAGTAGAATGAAGTTCCAGGAGAAAGTAAATTTTTCTCCTGTAGTCTCGAACCAAGAAGTTCCGCGGCATCTTTAGATAGTCCTAAATCTCTGGTCAAATAGTTCAATTCTGTTTGGTTAAATGGTTGCGGTTGGGAAGAGGTTTCAAAATTTGGATCTAGACTTTCCTTTTCTTCTGGGCTACAACTTTCAGATGATTCGTTAGTATGCATAGTATTGTAGGAATATGGAAGCAATGGCTGATCTTCATTCGGTTCTCTTAGTACTGGATAAGTCACTGATTGAATTTGCGGAAAAATGATCCCTTTTTAACTTCCCAGTATATGGGAAGTTCTTGTAATCGCCTCGAAAATCGAAAGTGAAATTTTCAACTTTTCTTTACGTTTTGAGGTCTATAGAGTATATATAAAGTGGTTTTAGAAAGGGAGACGTATGTGTGTGTGTGTGTACGTACGTACGTACGTACGTCTGTACGTTCGTGGACAGTTTTTTCTACGAGCATAACTCACGTAAACAAACGATCGACTTGGTTGAGGTGTCAATCGAAGCGTCTTTGCAATCTTAAGAGCTGATTAGTTTTTGGAAAACTTCGGTCGGGGGGGTTTTCTGTTTTGCCCGTTTGAAGGTCATTTCTGTCATGCGCTATATCTCGCGAACCAAACATATGATTTTTTTAACATGGTCTCAATCGACGCGTATTGACGTTTGTGTGATTCTATCAAATTTTGAAAAAACTTCTTTGAGCGGTTTTCAAATTTTTTAAAAAAAAGTGCAAAAAATTAGTTTTTTTTTCAAAAACAATAAATTTTTAACCTTATTGTCAAGTCTTAGTAATCATTGTTTATAAAATTTATGTATTCCAAACAATGCTCGCAAAAACGTCATCAAAACTTTTTCTCATGATTACGTAAAAAAATAAATTAAAAATAAAAAATCATTAAAAGTCATCATGATTTTCAAGGTCATTTTTATCATTCACTATATCTCACGAACCAGATATAATATTTGCATCATTAAAGTGTCAGTTGACGTGTATTTACATCTCTGTGAAGTTTTCAACATTACGAAAATTCGTTTTAGCCGTTTTTTTTAATTTAATAGAAGAAAATGCGAAAAATCATGGTTTTTTTCATAGAAAATATTTTTTAACTTGATTTGCACAGCACAGTGATCCAGTTTATAAAATGTATACATTCTTATCAGTTTTTGGAGAGAAACCGGCAAAATTTTATTTCATGCTTATGAAAAAACTAAATTAAAAATAAAACAAGCCGTGAGGTGCGACCCATGAGGTCCACACGGTCAACTTCCCAGTAATATCTACATAGATATTAAAAACATTAAACACAATAATAATTATGTAAATAATATTACTTCAAATAATAAAAATGTACTTCTCATAAAAGTTATTGGAATGACTTAATAATAATCGTAACAACTACGCGAGCGTCAATTGATTACGTAAGGATTTTGGTGCATTGGTTTGATTGATTATTCACGCAGATCAATCGGAGGCGGGACAGGTTACAAAGCAGTTTTTTCATTAAAGTTACAACATGGTGCTGTGAAGACTATTGAAAATCTGCTTAAATGTTGCAAATATTAATAAACTTTGATTGACTTTACAACAATGTTTTTAGAGTCAGAGATTTAAGGTATAATGATTCGAATGAACCCTTTTTACATGGTGACTTTGAATGAGTTTTTATTTTTTATTTAATTAATTAAATTTATTTTGTAATCCGAAGAAAAGTTTTTGCTGCTTTCTCTACAAATATTTATAAAAATTTATAAATGCTATAAACATTTATTATTACGATGTGCAAATCAGGTTAAAAATGATTTTTTTTTTAAAAAAACACTACTTTTCCAACAAAAAAAATTTATTAAATTATAAAAAAACGCTCTAACGATTCTTTTCAAATATAAAAAACATCATAAAAATGTTGATACGCATCGATTGACACCTTAATGACGCAAAGATTATATTTGGTTCTCGAGATATAATGAATGACGTAAGTTACCTTGAACGTTTAATGAATTTTTATTTTTAATTTAAATTTTTTCGTAATCATGAAAAAAACCTTTGCTGTTTTTTTCACAAAAACTATTTGCAGTATACAAATTATATAAATATTGATTACTTCGATTCGAAAATCAAATTAAAAATTTATTGTTTTTGAAAAAAAAAACCTAATTTTTTGCACTTTTTTTCGAAAAATTAAAAAACGGCTCCAAGAATTTTTTTAAAAACTTGATAAAATCACGGAAATGTTAATACGCGTCGATTGACACCTTGATGAAGCAAATCGTATGTTTGGTTCGCGAGATATAGCGCACGACAGAAATGACCTTCAAAAGGTTAAAACAACAAACCCCCCCGACCGAAGTGTACCAAAAACTAATCAGCTCTTAAGATTGTAAAGATGCTTCGTTTGACACCTCAAACAAGTTGATAAAATTTTGTTTACGTGAGTTATGCTCGTAGAAAAAAGTGTCCACGAACGTACGTACGTACGTACGTACGTACACACACACACACACATACATCTCCCTTTCTAAAAACACTTTATATATACTCTATAGACCTCAAAACGTAAAGAAATGTTGAAAATTTCAATTTCGATTTTCGAGGCGATTACAAGAACTTCCCATATACTGGGAAGTTAAAAATCATTCAAAGTTACCATGTAAAGAGGGTTCATACGAGTGCTTTTACTTTATATCTTTTATTCTAAAAAAAATGTTGTAAATTCAATCAAAGTTTTAAGATATTTGCATAATTTGAGCAAATTTTTAATAGTTTTTATAGTCTTTTAATTAAAAAAAATTGCTTAAATTTTGAAAACCAACAAAATTTTTCAACACCAAAAAGGCGTCCACCGATTGATCCGCGTGAATATTCAATCTGTCCTCATCGACCAAAAATCTTACAAAATCAATGGACCCTCCCGTAGCCGATATGATTCATATTAACTCATTCCTGTTACTATTACCTCTCATTGTTGTAATGTTGTTGATGTTTATGTAGATATTACTGGGAAGTTGACCGTGTGGACCTCAAGGGTCGCACCTCGCGGCTTGTTTTGTTTTTGCGTTGTACCCTTTCACATTGTAGCAACAGAAGTAACAATTTTGGTAATGGTTTTGAGGTTTCTTCCATTCCATAGGTTTAGCTATGTTAAAACAAATGTTAAAACAGTTCTCTTTGCCAAGTTAACACTTGCGAAGTTCTAAAACGCAGCTCCTACAAACTTTATTCGGTGTCCAAGTTTTGTCTAAGTTACGAATAGCAATACCGAAGTAACGTTCGTATATGTTTTTCACAAAGCCCGTAATGGTGTTTTGGTGTTTTAACACCAAATACTCACCACAAATGTAACAAAAACGTTGACGGGAGTTAGCACATTTAAGGGAAGTCATGGTAAAAAACTTTCTGTTTATATATAATAAAGATTATAATTTTACAGTACATTTAACGACTGATTTATTACATCCATAGATGAGTCTATATATAAGATAATAAGATAAGATCAATGTTTAAATATTGACTTAATAACTATCCTTTCAAGAATGAAGACCCTAGATAATTTTACTTTTATGACGATTGGCAGGTGAATTTCCTTTCCATCGCCCTCAAGCTAAATTCCTATAAGAAAATTATGCAAAAATTAAAAAACAATTCCACAAAATTCCGATGTGATGGAAACTTTTGACTATTAATTACGTAATAAGCATACGAAAAGCTAGTAGAAACACTACTTGACCTTCAAAAAGGAAATTCGTTGTAGGACAGTGTAATTGTTTCTTATTTACAGTTGCTCTTGAAAAACGTTGAATTTGCAGTCAATAATCAGTGTAATTGCATGTAACGAGTAAAATGTTTTACACATGATGATGGAGGAAGTAATCGAAATCTTACGAACACTAAAAAATCAATCCACTTAAAACTACATTTTTTTTATTCGATGTAAGCTTTTTAAAGGATAAGATGTTGCATAGTATTGACTACAAAACAATTTACCATTCAAAGCGTTGATAACCCAAAAGCAAATTTAATTGAAATTTTGTTGGTTTTCAAAATTAAAGCAGTTTTTTTATTAAAATTAAAATATCATGAAAACTATCCAAAATCTGCTCAAATTTTGCAAATATTATAAAACTTTGATTGACTTCACAACAATGTCTTTAGAATAAAATATATAAAGCAGTATCATTCGTTTGAACTCTTTACAAGGTAGCTTCAAATCATTTTTTATTCTTAATTTAGATTCTTCCATAATCATGGAATTTTTTTCCCCAGTTCTTCTTCAAAAAATGATAAGAATGTATAAATTCTATAAACATTTATTGCTGTGCTGTGCAAATCAGGTGAAAAAATTATTTTTTATTAAAAAACCCCTAATTTTTTGCATTTCCTTTTATTAAATTAATAAAACGGCTGAAACATATTTTTTGTAATGTTTAAAACATTACAAAAAGTTTATGCAAGTCTAGTGACACCGCAATGATGCAAATATTATATCCGGTTCGTGAGATATAGTGAATGACAGAAATGACCTTGAAGGTCATGATGACTTTTAATGGTTTTTTATTTTTAATTGAATCGTTTGCAATCATGAGAAAAACTTTTGCTGGTTGTTTAACAAAACTGTTAGGAGTATATGAATTATATAAACATTGACTACTTCGGTTTTAAAATCAGGTTAAAAATTTATTGTTTTTGGGAAAAAAACCTAATTTTTTCACTGTTTTTTAAAAAATTAGAAAACCGCTCCAAGAAAGTTTTCAAAATGTTGATAAAATCATACTAATGTCAATACGCGTCGATTGACACCTTGATGAAGCAAATCGTACGTTTGGTTCTCGAGATATAGTGGACTACAGAAATGACTTTCAAATAGGCAAAATAGCAAACCCCAACGACCGAAATGTTCCAAAAACTAATTAGCTCTTGAAATTGCAAAGAAGCTTCGATTGACATCTTGGCAAAGTCGATACGACTGTGTTGATGTGAATTATGCTCGTAGAAACTGTCCACAAACGTACGTGCGTACGTACACACACACACACACATCCCCCTTTCAAAAAACACTTTATATATACTCTATACACCTCAAAACGTAAAGAAATGTTGAAAATTTTATTTTCGATTTTCGAGGCGATTACACGACTGCATTACATTGCTTCCCATATACTGGGAAGTTAAAAATCAAATTTGCACTAGTTGTTCCAAAGTTAGTCAGAGGAGGATTCTACATAATATTTGTTATGTAGGTATAAGCTATCACGTGAATATCATTCATTGTTTCAGAAAATTTTCCCGTAAGAATATGTTTCTTTCATTTTCATTGGCTGCAATTTGCAACTTTCCAGTATATGGTATTTGTAAACAGATTACATATACCATATCCTGGAAAGTTATAATAATTAATATCCAAATTGAATTTTTCAACAATTTTTTTAGATTTGAAGTAAAAAAAATATTTGTGGATATATATCAGCATTCGTAGGTAAAGGGTGCTTTTTTCACGGAAATGATCTTTTAGAATATATACAACACAGAATAATCACTTAAATAGCCAATTTTTTTCCGTTATTAGTCTGAACATTTTATGACATTTAGTTTTTAAAAATATTTTTGCCACACACCAAAACTGCGCCTTAAGAACGCCATCCTGTTGATTTACTTTTGCATAACTTTTCCATCTCTGCTGGCCTTATTTCGTTAGTAACCCATCAAAAATATGTTTTTAAGTCCACAAGAGTTATTGATTTACCAGCACTGATAACAAATTTGACGTATCCCCACAAAAAATACTACAATGGAATCAAATCTTATGATCTGGGTGCCTAGTTTAATTTCTTTAGATAATTCGTTCACCAAAGGATGAGTTTCATTAAATAAATGGTTTCACGCGCTGTATGGCATGTTGCGCGCCATCTTGTTGAAACGATTTGTTTCTGAGATGATTGACATTGATATTTTTGGTATGAATGCCCATAAATGGTAAAGTAGTTTCCGTCTTCTAATTTGAAAAGGAAAATACCAGTTATGCCACCGGCATGCAAACAGCACCACAGCATAACTTTCTCGGGATGAAATGGGGTTTTCAAAGTCTCGTGAGACCTATCCTCACAACAAAATTGGCAATTTTGCTTATCTGCGAACTCATAAGCCCGAAATAAAACTCATTGCAGAAAACGGTTTGACGGGGAAATTGCGGTTCAATTTCCAAACGTACGATGCAAGCGATGGTATAATGGCTTCAATTGCTACATTTTGCGGATTTTATATAGCTTGAGTTCAAAGTTCTCGACCAGTGCCTCTATAGCAGAGATAGCTGTCACGGTACGTATTGTATGAACTTGTGTCGGATGAAAATTGTTTGGAAGACCAAAAATCGACATAATTCTTTCCATTGTATAGCGAATGAGTTGCTCAGATGGACGTATACTAGCACCATAAAATGGATAAAATGCTTTGTAGGTTCGGCGCGCAGAACGCAAATGTTGGAAATAAATTTTCATTATTATGAGACGTTAAATGGATGTAAGTGTTTGCAAGGTAATATGCCAAAGCAAAATAAACATAATGTGAGATGAACAGCAAAATTTGACCGCTACAATGACAAATGTTGAAATGTTTTATGTATTACAAATGTATATAAATGAAGTACAGAAGTATTTTTTTTCTACCACATGATTATTTTTTAGTAATTTGTCATAATATATGTAAGATTCATTAAAAAAGGTAAGGGGGTAATGCATTTGCTTTCAAAAAAATATTTCCAAATATTTTTAATTCTTAGTAGCTTAACAAACTCGACATAAAACGACTCATATCTACATCAAAATCAATACCAAAATGCACCCACCAAAAAATGATATTGTCTTTAGTTTTCTTTGCTCGTTTGTTTCATAGGTTTGCGTTGAAAAATAACGCAAAAACAAAAACAAAGTGAACACTGAGATTTCAGATTGATTGTTTACAAAGGCTACTTTGAATTAAGTTTAAGCACACCATAATTTTGATCAGGAATCTTATCTTCATTGAAGCAGGCACGAACAACTTTACTTTACACGTTAGTAGTTTGAATATGGGTGTTGTAGAGCAACTTGTGTGTAAATTCTTTGCGGTCAAGTTTAGTGATAAGAGCTGGCTGGCTGGCTGGCTTCCGGTTTCAGATTTTAATATTTATGTGATAATGGGGATTACCCATTATGTGATTCATATGTGATAAGGGAATTGCAAAAAGGGTTGGAAAAATGACGTATGGATATTTTAGATAGATAACAAATTAATTTCTAATTCAGTCAAAATAGTCGGAATGATTCAAGCCACTACCAGGCGCAAGTAGTTTATCATATATTTTTTCATGATACATATTGCATGAAAACGAATTTTGATAGATAAGAGCTGGCTGGCTGGGTTGCAGTTTCAAATTTCATAGTTTATGTATATGCGATAATATGGATTTCCCATTATGTGGTTCAAAATAGTTCATTCAATAAGTCCATAGGATGACATATAGATGGCATTACTGGATTTTTTTCCATATGATTTTTTATTAGTACTAACCTTTAAACGATACGTGTATAAATTTCACAGCAATCGGACTATTAATTAGTGAGTTATAGCATTTTGTATGAAGTTACTTTTGTTATTGAAAAAAAAAATGGAAAAAAATGAATTTTGAGTTTTGATAAAGCATTGCTTTTTAATGAAAAAAGTACAGTGAAAACCAAACAATGGCTTGATAAACATTATTCGCAAATTGAAGGTGAACAAGCTAGCATACATTGTAAAGATATCAGATAGTAGTGTTTTTACCATTTTACACGAATATGTGCCAATATTGTATATGTGCAGCAATATGGCGTAGTTCTAAGATTATTAATGTGAGGATTGTTTCGGATTATCTGGAGGTATATATGACGCCTGAGGATGGCACAAGGTCGCTTGTACTAAGGTTAAGGAATGGAGAAGATTACAGTTCTCGAAAATTCGATACGACATTTGTGTTTCAGAATTGGCAACATGTTTAGATTGAAGTAATAGGTGGGTGAAAGGAGTGAGGTTGGTAAGGGGAACATATTATATTTCTAATGAAATTTTTATTGCTTCAGGTGGTGAAATTACACTGATGGGAAAATTGTTGCCAGATTTCGTTGCAGCTAGAATAAAAAATCGATATCCGATAGGTTGTCCGTTCGATGAATGGATTCGGGAGAGAAAATATGCAATAAGTGATTTTGAAAAGCAAAATGAGGAAGGATTGAAAGAAATTTGTCGTAGAAATGGAAGTCATCATGATTATTTTCAAAAAGATGGCGATATGTTACGAGTCCAATGGAAGTTCGATCGATTGGTTCGAAGGAACCAAAATAAAAAATCTTTATCGAGTAAAATGATTGCGAAAGAGGAGGAGAATGTGAAATTCAAGAAAAAAAATTCGGATAAGGAATGGATATCTAGAAACTTTGGAAGAAGAAAATTCTGAAATTGATTTAGTTGAAAGAGAATTTCAAAGTGAAAGAGACGATAAGTAATATCGTGCTTTGCCTTTATAAGAAAAAAAAATATATATATATATATAAATCTATTTTTGTAATCTTGGGTGCACGCAGAAGTGGAAACCCCGCACATCCAGCCAGTCTCGAACACCAGCTATCGACCGGTTCTCTGGAATGAACCGTTGTCGGATCCGGTCTCCGGTGTGAGATCGCTGGCGAAACGGGGAGTCTGGTTCAGGTCGAGCAACCGAAAGGAGGTGTCGGAAGTGAGTTTGTGGGAGAAGTTTGTGGAAATCTAAGTGCCGAAGTACAGTGTACAGTCAAAGAGTCCAAATTTTGACGTAATCCGTGCATTTTGGGTAGAAAAAATTTTTTTTACGCAAGCTTGCCATACACAACTTTTTTGTGGGAGCCATGGTTTCGGAGATATGAGGGTGCCCAAACTTCTTTTGTTTTGAAGATGAAGCCCAAAGGACAAGAGCTGCGACCCCAGAAACTTGACCTTAAGCTACCTATACCATTGCCCACGCATTGCATCAAAAAAAATTCTGCCTCTCCAGGAATCAAGCAATCAGGGAACCGGGTCCACACCGGCAAAGGTTAGTAAAAAGGGGCTTAGCGCGCTACACATGCCTACTTGGCAAGCGCTAAGCTAAGGCAGGGAGGGCCCGGACAGTAACACTGACGTCCGGCGCGCCTCCGATGACGTCTCCTTCCCTCGAGCAGTGACTCAGCCGCCCGAGTGTTAGTTTGCTCGCGCGGTTTCTCTTTCGTCCGCTTTCCATCGGTTCTCTTCAGGTCTTTCGCTGTTAAAGTAGATTGAAATTTATCTCTCGGGTTGGCGTTGCATTTGCGATTGTTTTTTTCGATGCGCGCGCGAGAATAATCTTAAAGTAAAGTAGGAGGTCGACCCTCAGAAAGTTTTGTTTGTTTGCTTGAGGTCCTTAGGACTATTTTTGGTCGAATTTGTAAGTCTGGCAATTTAGATGGCTGAATCTCTCAAAAATGAGATTCGGGATTCGGTATAGGCAACCGTACCCACGACATCACGCGCCAAACAGAGCTGGCCTGCCAGCAGCCATCGCCGTTTTACCAAGTAGAGGCCAAACCCAATTTGTCTACACGACCAACGGGTTTGTTGCCTCGTCCCAGAACTTAACGTCCAATAATACCAACGGGACGAGAGTCTCGTTGCCTTGCAATTTCGTTGCGACTTCGAACGCGAAGTCTTCTCTCTCATTACAATGGCGCTCAACGTGGGGCCGAATGCGAAGTCTTCTCTCATTACAATGGCGTTCAACGTGGGGCTTAACGAGAAGTCTTCTCTTTCATTACAGATAGGCAGTGACAAATTTAGACCGGAAGTTAAAATTTACATCAGAAACTATTTATTCCAAAATATATGCAGATCATGAGAACGGAGATATTTAACGAAAGGGTATTGTAGCGTAAATGTCTTATCCATGATATATTAAATATTCCTAATTTACGAAATTCGGGTGGATTTAAATTTATCTTTTTTTGCTTCTGAAGATTAGGATTATGTCCAACATTATAAAATAAAAATTGTTGTTTTTGTTAAGGAAACTTAACCGCAGAGACTATTTCCTAATAAGAAATTTAATTTACGTACCACTTGAAGTGTTCGTGAGAACTAAAATATTTAACCGTAAGTGATAATGGGTTAATATAAATATCCACGTTTTTTAAAATATTTTACCAGAAGTGAAAAGTAAACTAAGTTGAGAGATGGAATCCCTAAAGGAGCTGTTGAGCTGTAAGCCGCTGATATTTGAAAAAAAACAGACTTACAACGCAGAAAAAAGTATTCCATCACAGCAGGAGAACGGATGGAGACGCGGTATGTTAGTTGCTTTTTTGCATACAAAAAAAGTTATTTGAATTTAACTTCATCTTTTGGTTTCATTTACAGACATGGAACCGCTATCGACGTCGATTTGGAGAAAAATATTAGACTGTTTCTGCCCTCTACCTACAATAAATGTAGCAATAAAGTCCTGGAGGACTTTAGGCGAGGAAGCTGGCGTTGAAGAACAGCAGCAAGGATAACCAAAGATTAGAGTTCCACTAAGTCGACATAAATGCAGCTTTTACTAAATAATATTGAATTTATAAAAATATATAAATAAATAAAAGATTTTTTTATTCTTAAAAAATGGTTTATTGTTTTTAACTTTCCATTAAAAGGACTATTTTTCTTTGCATCATATAATTTCTTAGAAAGTATACATTCTGCTGCGCACATCATTTGATACTTCAGGATAGTTCTTTTTCGGTGCCTTCAAAGTTAGGTATTCTGCTACACGAGTATGAAGGAACAAGAAGTCAGCTGATGTTAAAGTTGGTATCGAAAAGCTGATGTCAACTGGACCGGATTTTATAGATTCATGTTGACATTTTCGTGTATGATAAAGTTTTTCAAGAGGAATGCGTTTTACAGCGCGCAACATACACAATGGAAAGTACATCGTGACGTCTCAGGATAATATTGCTTCAGTAATTTTAGATTGTGACAGCCGTAATCCTCCAAGTTGAATATCATGGCAATTTTTCCCAACAAGTCAACAAGCCACTTTTCTCTCTCTAATCCTTTAACGTATATTGTCACATTTTTCATGTTTAAAAGTAAATATTCTTTCACTTCCCAAAACGTCATTAGTCTAACTTCGCTTTTCAATCCCTGATGATTTTCGTATAGCCAATGCACTTGACATTGCAGCACTTTTGAAAGTGTTGTAAATCTGAAGGGATTTTTTAGTATAAAATGTCGATGTAGATTTTTTTACATTTACGACAGCTAGCTCTTTGACGATAAAAGTATTGTGGGGTCCTCTAAATCGTTGCATGTCGATAATGAAAATCGTTGTCATGATGATAAAATGATGTAGTGTGTGTGTGTGTGTTTGGCGCAGAATGTAAACGTGGTACTGAATTAGCATTTATATTTTCATGGTTTTTTATATAATGTTGTACTCTATCACACGATCATGAAGGAGTAAGCAGTAGGCTGTTGTAAAGGCAGGTACATCTACATATGTTTTGATATCTAACCTTATGTCAACTGAGCCAGATTTTATAGCTTTATTTTGAAGTGAACAATCAATTACTATAATTGGTGCTGATTTTTTATATTCGCTTCGTGATAGTAGTGGCTGTGGTTGTACACCGTATTAAGATTGTTACAAATTACAGTACATATAATAAAGAAAAGCAAATCGATCACGCGCAAACTGAATATTCATATCGTCATAAGGATACGATTCGTAGTTTAAATGTATTTTGATATTGGTTAAATCACAGTGACCAAACTTGCTGACATTTTTGTCTTTGAGGTTTCTTAAATTTTTCTGTAAAACTAAAATAATATATCGGGCTGATACGTAGATTTCACACTCGACACATGATCTGTTGTTATTGGTAAAACCGGATTTTCGTACAGCTCCCAATTTGTAAAACTTAATTTATTAGGATGTCCTGATTCAATGTCTTTCAACATTGACAATTTTTCAACACCATCTGGGATAACATGTGGCGGTTTCCACTGCACTTGAAAATATTTGATATGCACATCTTCACTGGACGATAAAAATGCATTTTCATCACTTCTACTGAGAACTAGAATTCGCTCGTGCTTCGCATTCACAATAATCTTTTTGTAGTCTTTGGCAAATCCCAAAACTTTCTTAGCGGAACAGAAAAGTTAAAGTATCCATTTGATGGTGAGATACATACATATATTCGTCTGGCGACCAGCCAGCATTATAGAGCATTTTACTTTCTTTTTCATTAAGCGATACATAATTTTTCAATGTCGATGTTATTCCAACATTTTTGTTTCGATCGATTTCTACTCCATTCAGTTCATATCTAATTTCATCAAATAGAAAACCTATGCTATTGTTCGTCAGTTTAGCTGTTGTTGATATTGTTCCTTCTGTTTTAGTTAAGGCACCTTCAATGCAGATGAAACTTTGACTTGGTAAAATACACAAGTCTTGTTGTTGCAGGTGTATTCTGATTTCATCACTGTAGTTGTATGATGATAAGAATGGAGAGTAGCTATGATAATCAATTTTAGATATGCGTTTGACATAATGGACTTCACGTATGACGTTCAGGATCTCACTCATTTTTTCAACATGAACCCCAATAATTTCAAGGACTGCTTATTTTGTAATGTTAATTGCCGTGTAACACGTTCGATTTTCCTGTTTGAACAGATTGTGCCTATATTATTGGACAGTTATTTATCATCGTTATATAGTAGCCCTCTGCGGCTTCAAATGAAGTCTGATAGTTATTGTTTGCCCCTTAAAGTTTATCATGTCCCCGTCTTGGTCAACCAGCTTGAGAGTTAGCGTGGTTATTTGTTGGATGTTCACCAGTAAATAAATGGCATTACTAGGAACCTCCACTATTTTATATCCTGGTCCAACTTGAGGCGAGAATTCGTGGATTGCGTGTGAGGGAATATTATTAATATAAAAATTTCCAACTTTATTAAAATCAATACGTATTACGTTCACTTTGTTCATGCTGACAGGTAAATCAGAAGTATGTTTTACATAAATTTCTTATTCTCGTTTAGCAAATCCTAGCAGTTCACCAATGGATCTTTCTTTGTTGAAGTTTATTGGAGCAGTTGACTTTATTTCCCTTATGAGAGTATTATTATTAGCTCGTTTTGAAAAATTTATTTTATAATTAATCTTTGCCAGCTCTTTATATAGAAAATTGCCAAAATCATCAATTTCGTACGATCCAATGGGTATTTCTATAACGTGCTTTCCAATGTGTAATAAATTATTCTTTTCATTCACGTTTGGTATAGAATTATATGTTTGAAAATCAACAAGACCGCATACATAACCACCTTGTTAATCGATAGGTGGAAAATATTCTGTTGTAAAAACGGATGTTTTTTCCACTTAGAGTTAACGTTAGCGCCATGGTAGTATTTAAAACAATGATTGATTTTGAGTTTTTTCTAAGTATTTATTTACATAGATGTCTTAGAAATTTACAACATTTTATACAAAAAAATTAGACATAAATGTCCACAATTGTATGATTCGTAGCTTTGATGTGTAGTGTAGTTGTATTTTATGTTAGAACCTAGATAATATATTGATTCTATCGGTAGAGGTAAATTTCCAAAACTATCGAAGTAATCCACATAACGATTTTGTTTGTTGTACGATACCCAATGTGTTCCAGGACCTTGCACATCATCTAAATTTGAAATACCACACTCGCTTTGCATTGCCGGCCCTTTCGGTATATTATTTCGCATAAAAACTACTCTGAAATGTGATAAGAATCTTGTGAATCTCTTTAAATCATTCTCATTTAAATAATAGAATTCTTATATAGAACATTGTCCGAAGATTCGAAAAGAGAACTAATAGATTTTGTATGCAGCGCTAAACTATCCAACACTGTGAGGATATCATTAGGTGTAGAAAAACCAGACACATTAGAGACTTTGAGGAACACGCTAACAAAGAAATATAAAAGTGTAAATACGGTAGCCAGTCTTCAAACATCTTTCAATAGCATACAACAACACAATACATCAGCAGTAAGCTATAGAGACAAAATCTTAAACATAACGAGTGAATTAACTCAACTCCAGATCGATGATTTAGGTAGTACAGCAAATACAGTCACAAAACAGGCAATAACATCCCTCAATGAGAAAAAAGCTCTTAATACCTATTTAAATGGTTTAAAAAATCAATTAAGGGACACAATCTTCTCAGCTAGATCAAAAGACATTTGCGAAGCAACTAATTTGACCATTGAATTAGAAGAAAGAAACAAGCCGCGAGGTGCGACCCTTGAGGACCACACGGTCAACTTCCCAGTAATATTTACATAAATATTAAAAATACTAAACAAAATAATAATTATGAAAATAATACAACTTTAAATAATAATAATGTACCCTTCATAACAGTAACTGGAATGACTTAATATTAATCGTATCATCTACGGGAGCGTCAATTGATTACGTAAAGTTTTTGGTCGATGGGGACAGATTGATTTGATTGAATATTCACGCGGATCAATGGGGGGGGGGTTTGTACATTATTTGTTATTTTCATATTGATGACAGCTTTTTTTATAGCATATGATCTAGCAAAGTATTGACTACGAAACATTTTACCATTCAAAGCGTTCATTGCCACAAATACAAATTTGATTAATTTTTTTTTGATTTTCAAAACTTAAGCAGTTTTGATAAAAAAATTAAAACACGGTGCTATGAAGACTATTAAAAATCTGCTTAAATTATGAAAATATTAATAAACTGTGATTGGCTTAACAACAATGTCTTCAGAATAAGAGTAGTCGGGTAAAATCATTCATATGAACACTTTTTACATGGCGACTTTGAATGATTTTTTATTTTTAATTTAATTTTTTTAAACATCATGGAAAAGCGTTTTGCTGGTTTGTCTCGAAAAATTGATAAGGATTTATAAATTTTATAAACATTTATTACCGTGTTGTGCAAATCTGGTTAACAAATTTATTTTTTATGAAAAAATCCTAAATTTTTGCATTTTTTTTTGTTAAATTAAAAAACGCCTCCAACGATTTTTTTAAGTAAAAAAAATTACACAAATGTTAATACACGTCGATTGACACCTAAGTGATGCAAATATTATATTTGGTTCGTGAGATATAGTGAATGGCAGAAATGACCTTGAAATCATGATGACTTTTAATGATTCTTGATTTTTAATTTAATTTTTTTTGTGATCATGAGAGAAAATTTTGTTGGTTTTTGCACAAAAAATGTTTGGAGTATATGAATTTTATAAGCATTGATTACTGTGTTTCGAAAATCAGGTTAAAAATTTACTGTTTATGAAAAAAACCTAATTTTTTGCACTTTTTTCAAAAAAATTAAAAAACGCCTACATGAATTTTTTTAAAAACTTGATAAAATCACATAAATGTGAATACGCGTCGATTGAAACCTTAATGATGAAAATCGCGTATTTGGTTCGGGAGATATAACGCATGACAGAAATGACCTTCAAACGGGTAAAACAGCAAACCCCCCCAACCGAAGTTTTCCAAAAACTAATCAGCTCTTAAGATTGCAAAGACGCTTCGATTGGCACCTCAACAAAAACGATAGGACTTTGTTTACGTGAGTTATGCTCGTACACACACACACACATACATACTTCTTTCTAAAAACACTTAAAATATACTCGTAAGACCTCAAGGCGTAAAGAAATGTTGAAAATTTCAATTTCTATTTTCGAGGTGATTGCAAGAACTTCCCATGTACTGGGAAGTTAACAATTTAAACGGAAAAAATATAATGTACATGAATGACAGAAAAAATGTTAATAACAGTCCAAATAGCAACTTTAGAAGAAATAATTTTGATAAAGAATCTATTAATCGAAACTTAAATAACAGAAAATAGTAACTACAGTAACAATAGAAATACACACAACCATAACAATAATTTTAACAACAGGTACAATCACAACAACCGCTAGAATGGTAGCATTAACAACAATAACAATTATAATCATAATAATCATGGGCGTACTAGACGCATTAATTACATTGACAACCAGGGAAACAGACAACCATCCGGGGAGGAACAACAGTAAATTTAAGAACCAACCCTACCGGAAACAGGATGTTTAATATCACTGATAATGGTTCGAACTATATACAATTAAGATGCAAAAACACAAGAAATATTATGACTTTCTTGATAGACACGGGAGCAGACATTTCAATTTGTAAAATTTATACCTGTAATGATATAGAAAACGATAATAGATGTAAACTAAATGGTATAACAGAAGAAATAGTAACATCTCTAGGTACAGCAAATCTTAGTCTCTTGATAGGCAACAAGACAATCATAAACTCCTTTCAAATAGTGGAAGATAACTGTCCAATCTATACTGACGGAATAATTGGAAGAGATATTCTTGAAAAATTCGTTTGTAAACTATGTTTTGAGACATATACGATAACGTTCACAATTAACAACGAAGATTTTGTAATACCGATGAGCACGAAGTCATTGAAGATGGTTTAAATTGAAATACCCGCAAGAACGGAAGCAATCATACCTGTAAATCTGACAAGAAAAGTAGATAGTATAGTAGTGAATAAAGAGATACAAAAAGGTGTGTTCGTAGGAGGCACAATAATTCCAGCTAAAGGCATATGTCTCATTAAAGTACTTAATACTAACGAAACATCAATGAAAAAAGACTGTTTCAACGTTGATATTGAACCACTAAGTGACTATCCAATTATAAAAACATCCCAACAAAGCAACGAGAAATCTAAAATATGTCCTAAGCGTCTAAATAAACTCCTGAACGGAATAAAGATGGATACAACCGATCAAATGGCAAAGGATAGTATTCTGGAAATCATTTCTGACTTCCAAGACATCTTTAATCTTGAAGGTGACAAATTATCTTCAAACAAATTTTACAGACAAAACTCCTGTTTTTATTAAAAATTAAAAACTGCTACATGTGCAACTAGAAGAAATAGAAGCACAAATTCAGGAACAAGCAAACTGTGACATCATTGAACCATCTGTAAGTCCTTACAATTCACCATAACTTGTCGTACCCAAAAAGAGCATAGACGGGAAGAAACAATGGCGACTTGTAGTTGATTTCAGACGATTAAATGAAAAAATTGTTAATGACAAATTTCCATTAACACGTCTCGAAGACGTCCTAGATAAACTAGGTAGAGCTAAATATTTTTCAACGCTGGATATGACTAGTTCATTCCATCAAATAGAGCTAGGTCAAGAGTCTAGACCACTAACAATTTTTTCAACTGGAAACGGACATTTCCAATTTAAACGATTACCTGTTGATTTGAAAATTTCATCAAACAGTTTTCAACGCATGCTCACAATGCCGTTATCTGGCCTCGATTCAGAAGCTTTTCTATATGTTGACGATATTATAATTTTTGGTTGTAGTATCGCTCATCATAATAGAAGTCTGATTAAAACTTTGTCACGTTTAAGGAAATATAACTTGAAATTGAATTCCAGCAAATGTCAATTTCTTAAATCTAAAGTTGTATATTTAGGACACCTTACTACCAGTGAGGGTATAAGAACTGATCCATCAAAGGATGAGACTATAAGAAATTATCCGATTTCTAAAAATGCAGACGAAGTACGAAGATTCGTCGCGTTTTGCAATTTTTATAGACGATTTCCAAAATTTTGCGGATATCGCAAAATGTCTCAATAGTCTTCTTAAGAAGAATGTACCTTTTATTTGGGATGATAAACGCCAAAATGCTTTTGAAATTTTGAAGGAAAAGTTAATCCAACCACCAATATTGCAATATCCAGATTTTACCAAACCATTTATTCTAACAACAGACGCATCGAGTTATTCTAGGTGCAGTCCTTTCTCAAGGTGAAATTGGACACGATTTACCAATATCATACGCAAGTTAGTCTTTGGGAAAACATGATTTAAACAAACCTGTTATCGAAAAAGAGTTACTAGCTATAAGTTGGAGAATCAACTTTTTCCGACCATACCTAAACGGTAGAAAATTTGTAGTGGTAACTGACCACAGGTCACTAGTATCTCTGTTCACACATAAAAATCCGTCATCTAAGCTAACACGAAATCGATTAGATTTATCATATTACGATTTTGACATAGTTTATGAACAAGTTAAATAAACACGAACGCGGATGCATTGTCCAGAATAGAGTTAAATTCGGACATTTTAAAAAAGATGATTCCTCTTGACAACGATAATAGTATCAAGAAAACATTGGCGATTACTAGGGGTATGTCGACTAAGAAAGAGTCAGACAATAATGTTAAAATGCACATTAATGATGAAACTCCCAAATTACATACGAAGCCTGATCAACTTCTAGTATGGGAATGTACATCGATATCGGATATCCGTAATATTGTTAAATTGAAATTTATGTTACATCTAGCAAATAAATTCAAAATCGTACGTACAAAAGATGAAATACATGTGTACTGTTGTGATAAATCTAACAAGAAACACGTTTCTGTTAATGATAAGCAATCAGTCACAGCATCTTTAAACAATGCTAAGCTTGCTGACCACAATGATAATTCTAATACGATATACGTATATATCATGAAGAAGTTGTTGGAAACAGTGCTTAACTGGATCATCCATACGTTAGCTCTATCCATCAATAATGAGATATTCCAAGCATTGAATCTAAGCAAATTGAAAAATATAATAAATACGTTGCAACAAAGCACTTGCACAAAGTTGAAAATAATTATTCATAAACCCCCACAAAACATAAAGAATACTGTAGTTCAACACCAATTAATTGAAGAATACGCCACATGCAGGTCACTTGATGATACGCCACATGCAGGTCACTTAGGAATCAGGAAAACAATATTAAAACTCAAACAGCGCTACTGCTGGAAGAACATGAGCAAAATGATAAAGAAGTATGTGAACAATTATGAACAAGCCGCGAGGTGCGAACCTTGAGGTCCACACGGTCAACTTCCCAGTAATATCTACATGAATATTAAAAATATTAAACACAAAAGAAATTATGAAAATACTACTACTTTAAATAATAATAAAGAGAGGTACTCACAATCGTAATTGAAATGATCAATCATATCATCTACTGTAGCGTTCATTGATTACGTAAGGCTTTTGTTGGGTGGGGGTGGATTGGTTTGATTGACTATTCACGCGGATAAATCGGAGGGGGCGGGCTATAAAGCCTTTTTTTCGTTATTTGTTATTTTTATATCGATGCTTGAAGGACAAAAGAGCGCTAGCAAAAATGAATGCATTCTTGTTATTACGCCCACTGAAAAGGTTTTCTCGCGAGGTGTCCATTTTAAATAATTTTCTTCAAAATTGCCATGACTTCAGCATAATCATTGAATTTGCGTTTTTTCACGAGCCGTTTTTAGGCTTTTTTGGATCATGTAAAAAAATTTGACCAGTTTCTCTTCGAAAACTATTAGGAATGTATAAATTATGTGAACATTTATTACTGAGCTATGCAAATCA
Organism: Oxycera nigricornis; assembly: GCA_963942545.1. Lineage (NCBI taxonomy): Eukaryota > Metazoa > Arthropoda > Insecta > Diptera > Stratiomyidae > Oxycera > Oxycera nigricornis. Next base: position 43,343,902 of record OZ012659.1, read on the forward strand.
GGTTAAAAATTTATTTTTTATGAAAAAAACTCTAATTTTTCCCATCTGCCGGTTTTTGCATTTAATAGAAGTTAAATGAAAAAAGCAGCAAAAGGGTTTTTTATGAAGTTAAAAGCATAACAAAAAATCTAACACACGTCGAATGACACCTCAATGATGCAAATATCATATATGGTTCGTGAGATATAGTGAATGATAAAAAGGACCTTGAAAATCATGATGACTTTTAATGATTTTTTATTTTTAATTTAATTTTTTACGTAATCATGAAAAACGTTTTGCTGGTTTTCTTAATGGCACTGTACTACATGAATTTTAAATACATTAGTTACTGGATACTGCGAATCAGGTTGAAAACTTATTGTTTATGGAAAAACCTAATTTTATGCACTTTTTATAATAAATTGAAAAACGGTTCGAACGATTTTTTTAAAAATTTGATAGAAGCACACACATTTTAATGCACGTCGATTGACACCTTAACTATGTCCCAAAAACTAATCAGCTCTTAAGATTGCAAACACACTTCGATTGACACCTCAACAAAGTCGACGGTATTTACGTGAGTTATGCTCGTAGAAAAAACTGCCCACGAACGCACGTACGTACACACACACACATATACATACTTCTTTCTAAAAACACTTAATATATACTCTATAGACCAAGGGTGTCCAACCTTTTGATCACTGGGAGCTACTTTTATATTTTAAATTTCCTTGGGATCGACTTTTAATAAGATTTTTATAGACAATTTAATTGGTATTTTATATAACTCTTAAAAGTTGAACTGTACACTTTGAAGGCGGAATATCGTTATATGTATAATAACAAGTAGGAGTATGCCGAAGAGTGCTTCGACTTTAGAAGGTATTTCAAGCTATCTTTTCCTAAATGAAACAGTTTTAATCGGAGATTAGCTCTGCAATGTACAGTTACTTGGCATTTATGCTCTTCCTCCTAGTTGTTCAAAAACTACCAAATCTTTCAGAAATCATGACCTTCAAAGCATGTATTTCTATGCATCTATTTTGTGGGAAACTTTTTTGTTGTTCATCGACTCGTATACGCGCGTGGGGAGGATATGAAGCTGCAAATTGTGTTCAAACTTTTAAAATCAGCAAATCTGTTTTCGAATTCTTCTGATATTCTCTTCAATACAACAGCATACTCCTCATAATCATACATATCAACATTTTCACCAATCTCATCTTTCAAATGGCTGAAATAAGAGATATCTTTTTTTTCAGCTTATGAAATCATATCTATGATGGTTTTGGATCTCCCTTGTAGTTCTAAATTAATTTCATTTAACTTCGATGTTAAATCTGTTAAAAACGCCAGTTGTAAAAGCCATTTCTTTTTTTGTAGATAGCTTGACCTGTCATCATTTCTCTCGAGCAGAAAACGTTTTATTTCGGGTAATAATTCTCGAAACAGAGCGAGGGCTAGTCCTTTACTTAGCCATCTTATTTCATTATGCAACAGCAAATCAGAGTGATGTTTTTCAAATTTCTCGACTAGTAACCTAAATTTTCTTCTCTGCAACGGTTTGCTTCTGATGGAATTGATGATTTTTATGGCGGTTTCCATCACTTGATCCAAGTTTAAGAATTTTGAATATGATAAAAACTTTTTTGAATATGATAAAAACTTGGGAAAAATTTCATCTTTCCTGCAGAGTGCAATAAAACCATTTTCACTGCCAACCATGGATGGTGGTAGTTTTTCTGATGTAATGAAGTCTTTAAAACTGTTATATATATCTATCTTTCCCTTTGCATGTTCCTTTAATTGGAATTATCTTTACTTGTCCTTCCTTCGTACTGCAATCGGGAAAAGTCACACGTGCAAATATATTCAATTGCGCCGTGTCACATATATCAAGCGATTCGTCGAATTGAAGTGTGAAGTTTGCTAACAACTCAAATCGCCTCGCCACAGAGTTTTTTGATAATTGCATACTCTGAATAGCCTTCATAATTTCATCTTTGTTCTTGAAATTCTCAAATAATGAATCACAAGCTGCTAAGAACGCTTCTTTAAAAATTTCACCATCAGTAAAGGGTTCCTTGAGTTTCGCCATTATATGTGTCACACGTAAAGAGGCCACTGTTGCGGATGTGGATTTGTCGCAAACTTTTTAAAAAAATGGTTGCTGCGAGTGGAGTTTAGTCTTCAATTTTTGTACGTGTTCCTTCCGTATTTTTGAATTTAGAGGATAATCACGATTGTAATGTTCATGCAAAGTATTATAATGTCGATTTAGATTTCCTTTTTTTTGGTAAAGAAATTATCACATTGCATATTAGGCACAAACACTTGTTATTATTCATTGTGAAAAAAATTCCTCTTCCCAATCATTATTAAAATGATACAATTTTGATTTCTTCACAGCACCCATTTTTAATATCAAAATATTTTTTTAACAATGATGGATTTATTTGATTTTTGATGAAACGAAAAATTAAACTTGTCCACAACAGATTCACAGCAGATTCGCAACAGAGACACGGCAGAGATTTTGTGGTGTGTGAAGAGTAAAACCGTGAAACGAAATGATGCTCTTTCTTAAAATCTATCATTATTTAAAGCATTTGAACGCTTGTTATGGATTAGCGGGAGGGATCGACTAAATATTGGCTTGCGATCGACCGGTCGATCGCGATCGACCGGTTGGACACCCATGCTATAGACCTTCAAACGTAAAGAAATGTTGAAAATTTCAATTTCGATTTTCGAGGCGATTACAAGAACTTTCCATATACTGGGAAGTTAACAATGTAAAATAAATAAGCAAATACGCCACACAAAAGAAAATATGATAAAAACAGACACTCCGTCGACAAGTTTTGAGACCATAGCCATTGATATTGTTGGTCCACTTCGTATCTCAAACGGTTATCGCTGCATACTCACAATGAAATGTAAATTGACAAATTTTGTCATTGCTTCTCCACTAGAGACTAAAGATGCTTGCCCTGTAGCCAAATCACTAGTAAATAATTTTATACTAACTTATGGATTTTTTAAAGTACTTAAGTCAGAATAAGGCACTGAGTTTACTAATAAGCTAATGCATGAGATTTGTGAAATGTTAAAATTAAGAAAGACATTTTCCATACCATACCACCATGAGACTTTAGGCACTGTAGAAAGAAATCATCGAGTTCTTAACGAATACATGTTAGCTTTCACTGAAGATATAAATTGGGATGAATGGTTACCATATTATACTTTCGCGTACAACACCAGCCCTCACGTCGACAATAACTACACTCCATACGAGCTAATATTTGGTAAATGATCATATCTGCCTAATGACATACTGACATGTCAAGACAAAATCTATGATATTGACAATTATGCTAAAGAATTAAAAGCAAGACTCAGATATTCTTTTACCCCGACGGTGTAGTGTATCTCACTACGTCATAATTCACTGCAACGTAAAATTGAATCAAGTAATGTAAACACACCACATATCCAACAGAACAAAGATCATATTTCGGTGAAAACCTCAATACTCACATTTATTTCATGGGCGAATTGTTCAAGTTGATAATGAACAAATTCCCAAGCCATTGAATAACATATGGAACACGCCAAGATGTAATATGAGTATTGACACGGCTGCGAATGATCGTTCACAATGTGAACCTTGTGTTTGGATTCTTTGTTGACAAATATACGACCCAGTGAAAATTAATGACTAAGAGAAAAGGAATTGCATATGCATAAAGACCAAAATTTACAATATTGGGAGAAAGCGGCATTTGATACGATTGGCCTGTAGAGTAGCAGTAAAGCGCGTTTTGAAGAGGACTGCATTTTTATTCAGATGACATGTACGGGATGAATTGTCAGTGGCTATTTTCTTTGCAAAAAAGCACCATAGAATGAATATTCTATAAGTAAAAAAATTCCAATTGGTATGGATGTAATGAAAGGATAGATGCCTATAAACGAATGCGGATAGCGGTGAAGTGCACGGAGATTCAGTTATAAAAGTTTATTGAAACAAATTCATCAATGCACGCATCTGGCGGTGACGAAAATAAATAGGATTTATGCAAATTTCACTTATGTAAGGAAGCTACTTCTAGATAATAGTAGTTTGGACAGTGTAAACTTTGCAATAGCTCTGTTTTGGGAAATCTAGAACATTTATATCTTTCAAATAGTCATATTTCACAAATATATCTTCGACGGTAGCAGGTGCCGATGAAGACGTTTTTGGTACTAGCACCTAGATAAATCGTTTAAATTTGCGCTAGCTAAAGACAAATAGACTGATGAATGATGTTCCCGTTATTTGACCCTGTACTACAATCTATCCCATATTAAGTGCGCTTGAGAATGGTCAGGTTATTATATGCTATAACATAAATATTAGCCATATGAATGAGCTGAAGTGAATGCATGTAATATGTTTATGAGTATGAGTTAATAGTTAATAATAAATGTGTCCCTATTCATGCTTCTAGAATAAATAGAAGACAGGGAACAAACATTTCAATAATCATTAATGTCTGCTTACCTTATAAGTTTGATTTTTTTTCTCGTGTTTATATATGTATTGATTTATATTCATTTTACAGTTTTTGTTATATGAATACTAAAATTCTTAAATTTTTTAAAATATGACAACTAAATTTAGTTTTTTTTACTGATATGAATAGTGTTATGTTTTTTTAAATTCTACTAAAACTATTTTGTTTTGGCACTCTGATTGTTCTGTTATCTGTGAATTTTCCTAGAGGTATTGTTTTATTATTAACTTCTCAGTATATGGGAAGTTCTTGTCGTCGCCTAGAAAATCGAAATTGAAATTTTCAACATACTTTTACGTTTTGAGGTCTTTAGAACATAAAATATAAAAAGAAAATGTTGGAGCCGTTTTTAATTTATTTGAAACACTGCAAAAAATTAAGGCGTCAAGTTAGATTACCGAATCGGCCAGCCGACAGAGTCTCTATGCTCAATATTTTTTTAACCGAATCTAGGTATTCATTTTTTCCCATATTGAACTTTTAAAGAAACCTGGAACCTCTTCATTTTAGCTGTTCATTCGAAAATTCAAATAAGTTTAACTGGGTACAGAAGGCAATTCATATGGACCTATCGAGTAAATAGTTCACAATGATGTCACACCAAGCATTAATTTTGAAACGTTCGTAGCTTCACATGGCACATTATAAAATAATAAGCGAATTTTCTTGTGACCATCATAAACAGGTTGTATTAATTTATAACCAAATCTATTGTAAACGTTGCCTCATCTGTAAGGAGAGAAAGTTATTCATTTGCTACCGATGCAACAAGCTGCAACAAGCCGCAACAATTTAAACAATTGCAAATGTTTTCAGTTCTCTAATTGTGTACTTTCATAAAGGTAAGAAAGACGATGAACCGCATTAAAAAATTTTAATACGGCAATGAAATTTGCTTACGACTTTTCTGCATTTCTTTAACCATAATCATGGGTTCCATTTCTACAAGGTCCGGTTTCATGTGGACATTTCTCCGCCGTACAGTGTCCCCACATAATGGTGACCCCAACGTGATACAGTTGCCACGCTAATTGCATGAAACAATTTGGTCAGTGACGCGATCGTGTTCCATACGCCATTTTAGGCGCTTGAATTTTTTTAAAAATAACAAAAGTGAGTGAATATGGCTACGTCAGACTGGTCCGGTGAAAGCCTTAACAAAACGCGAGTTTCTGCTTCGCCGCAGTCGCCAGTCACACCAAGGCCTATAATCGGATCGTCACAAAATTTTTTTTCGTAGAAGCGTTGCGTATATCCAAATTTCCTGCGTTCCACAGACCAGATCCAGAATTTTGGTTCGAACAAGTGGAAGCCGCTTTTCATACTGCCAAAATCACGCAAGGTGAAACAAAATTCAAATACGTGATCCAATGCTTGGAGCCTAACATATTGCCACATGTCATCTCGATCGCGAAATTCCATCGGAAAATAAATACGAAGCAGTGAAACAGATAATTCTGTCAGCGTTTGCTGAATCGACGGAATCACGACTTCGACGATTATTCCAAGGTCAAAATTTGGAAGGCAAAAAGCCGTCACACTATCTCCAGGAGCTTAGGAGCACAGGAGGAGACCAATAGACGAACGCTATGCTTCGAACGTTGCTTCTGGAACAGCTATCAGAAAATATCCATGTAGTTCTCTGCATCTCGAGCGAACCAGATGTGGATAAGCTGGCAAAGATGACTGATTTGATGCTGGAGCTACAGCATCCACTGGGAATTTCAGCGGTTCAGCAAGAGCAGAAACCAGAAATGGAAAACGAGATACTATCGCAGATTCTGGGCCGTCTTGAGCGATGGGAATTGGGGACGCGTGGTCGATGGCGCTCCAAATCTCGTGGCAGGCCAAACAAATCAGGACCACATTCGCGTGGATCATTTTGTTTTTTCCACACTCACTTCGGGAAATTTGCAAGGATTTGCAAAGCACCTTGCCATTGGAAAAACTTCGCAATGAAGTCGGAAAACTAAATTTGTTGTTTCGCGTTTCGGCATCCGAGGACGACCGACTTCATCAACGCCGGCTAACAGTTACTGATAAAAAATCTGGACTCAGGTGCTGATGTGTCAATCCTTCCAAAAAGGAAACATCACCAAGCACCTTCAAAATACAAATTGTATGCTGCCAGCAACACTCCGATCGGTACTTACGGTGGAAATTTTTTAGTTCTCGACCTGCGATGATCATTTCCTTGGAGTCTCAACATCGCAGATGCTCGACAGTCTATTATTAGTGCAGATTTACTACGCCACTTTAGATTGCTAGTTGATCTAAGAAGAAAAATGGTCGTGGATCCAAAAACAAATTTGAAATCCATCGCCAATATTTAAAATAACGCATGTTCTGCAATATCAAATGTAGCGTCAAGTACACCTTACCACAACTTGCTGAAGGAAGACCATGACGTAACGATCCCTGAAAGCTGAAAGAAAGCAAGTCGAAATTCGATTTTATGCTGCAACTCGGAATTTGCAACCATCCAGCAGTCAGCGGGCCAGTCCACTACATCTTGTCTCAAAAAAGAATGGTCAATGGAGACCATGCGGAGATTATCGCAGGCTCAATGCTAGTACGATATCAGACAAATATCGAATAGCGTATTTGCACGGTTTTTCACACCAGCTCAGAGGATGTAAAATATTTTCAAATCTGGATTTGTTACCAGCCTACAATCGAATTCCCGTAGCACCAGAGGATATACCCAAGACAAACGTAATTACACCATTGGGCCTCTATGAATTCAAGGTCATGACATTTGGCCTATGCAATGCCGCGCAAACTTTTCAGCGGTATATCGATGCTGCACTTCGAGGACTCTCATTTTGCTACGCGTACATCGTCGATATATTGATCGCTTCCAGGACCCCCGGAGAACACCATCAACATCTGAGAATGGTTTTTCAACGTCTAAGTGACTTCGGACTATCAATCAACGTGGCCAAGTGCATCTTCGGTGTATCTACGGTAAACTATCTTGGATGTAAGAAAGATAAATCCGGTACTAAACCGCCGCCAGAACGAGTTGAAGTGCTTTTGGATTTTAAGAAACCGACATCTCTGGCAGAATTAAGACAATTTTTGGCCGTAATATATTTTTACAGGAAATTTATTACGAATGCTGCTCAAGTACAAGCACCTTTACACGAACTACTTGAAGGCGCTAAAAATAAAGATGTAAGGCCGGTAAACTGGAATTTTCAAGCAGAAAATGCTTTCAACGAATGCAAAGATCAAATCGCTACCGTGCTGCGACATCCTTTAGAAAACGCTGCGTTAGCCATCAAATACGACGCGTCAGCAACTGCCATTGGAGGCGTTCTGGAATAACTTAAAAACAAGGTATGGGAATCACTTAGATTCTTTTCGAAAAAGTTCAACGATACACAACGTCGATATAGTACATATGATTGGGAGCTTAAAGCTATTTAACTAAGAAAAAACACTTTAAGTTTTTCTAAAAAAAAAATACAGAATATATTTCGTGATAATTCCAATGCTGATCTTCAGCCGTGCAACTTACTACTAGTTCCTACTTATTCTCTAATCTTGACTTATATTGCCTCGGTTTGCTGACTCATCGTTCTGTACCTTGAGAAGATATTTGCGAAATTCTCAGAACTATGATGATGTTTGTGTAGCTGCGGATGCAGCTGTGTTAACATAGTAATAAAAATGCTGACTATCGAAAGCGTTGCGATCTGGATATGTAACCTTTATAGCACCATTTAGGTCTTCCAAGAAGGTCGACATTGAATAATCAAAACCGATCATAAACCTATTTCCTTTGCTTTTATACAAAAAGCGGAAAAAAGTTCTCCGAGGCAACTACGACAATTGGATTACATAGGACAATTTTCCACCGAAATCCTTTATATCATCGGGGAAGAAAACGTAACGGCAGACGTGTTATTTCAAGCCGAGCAAATAAACATGCCACTTAAAATATCCACAAACGACTAAGCCTCCGCTCAAAATGAAGATGATGAACTCAAACACGGATATCACAATTTATTGTGATGTCTCAGCGAAGGATATACGCCTTCACGTACCAAATACCTTAAAGAAGCAGATTTTCAACCAAATCCACGAATCATCTCATCCTAGTGGACGAGTTACGAAGAAGATGACTCAGAAGAAATACGTATGGTCGAATTATCCAGAGACATCTCAGAATTGGCGCGTTCCTGCCTCTCGTGTCAACGTAGCAAAATTGGTCGATATGTTAAACTCCCACATGAACAGTTTCCCATTCCATAAACAAGATTTAGTCACGTCCACATTGACATTGTTCGACCGTTGACTCAATCAGAAGGATATTCCTACGTTTAAACCGCAATTTATCGATTTACTAGACGGCCCGTGGCAATTTCCATCACATCTATAAATGCAGACGCTATCGCCGATGGATTTTATACAATGTGGATTTCCGGATTTGGATCACCAACAACCATAACTACGGACCACGACTCACAATTTGAGGCGATGCTTTTTCAGTCTCTAATGCGTCTTGTTGGTTATCAAAAAACGAGAACAACAGCATACCATCCTGCATCTAATGGCATGATAGAGCGGTGGCATCGATCCCTAAAAGCAGCAATCATGTGCCACAATTCAAAAGAATGGGTTGACGTTTTACCAACCATTTTATTGGGACTCCGAATGAGCATCAAAGAAGACATCGGCACAACAGTGGCAGAACTAATCTATGAATGCCCGGAGAATTTTTCGTCAATGAAGGATTGACACCGGACCCAAAAATCATTGTGGACATATTCCGTAGCCACATGCGGCAAGTGCGAGCAACACCAGTTAGTAGTCATGGCAATAGGAAAGTTTTTATATTTCAAAACCTCAATTCATGCACGCACGTATTTTTTCGAGTAGACCAAGTGAGGAAACCATTAGAGCATCCGTACGAAGAACCATATAAGGTACTCAATCGAATATCAGAACACGCTTTCACCATTGACGTAAATGGGATAACAATCAACATCAGTGTTGAAAGAATGAAACCTGCGTATATCGAAGCACAATCACCGGAAGCTCCTACAGAATCAACACAGGTAGTGTAAGTGACGCACCACAGAACCGGTTTTTGTATGGGTGGGAACGGCATTTTCAATCTTTTTCAATCAGAATAGCGAGTGGCTTGGGGTACCACGTTTGTATGGTTGGGATGGGGTGAATCAGAGTGCCTTGGTCTTGGGTGTACGGAGGAACGGGTGCTGAGATTGTGGTTTTGTATCAGGTGTGTGGCGTTGATTTGTTGTTTGTAAGAGGGGTGTTGCGGTTGGTTGGTTGAGGTTGTCAAGTGGTGTGCAGTGATTTGTGTTGGTAGAAGGGTGTAGCGGTTTGTTCAGGTGTGTGGTGATGATTTGTGTTGTGTTGTGAGGGGCCAAGCCGAGCGTGGTTGGTAGAAGGGTGTAGAGGTTCGTTCAGGTGTGTCGTGGTGATTTTTTAGCGTTGGTTGAAGCCTATAGACGATCGGAGTGTTGCGGATGTTTGGTTGCGTCAGGCCGTGGTAGGGTGTGGAAGATCAGGTGTGTTGTGTTGATTGGCGGCGCTGGTAGAAGGCAATAGCAGATCAGGTGGTTGGCGGTGATTTTGAACGTTGGTAGAATCCTATAGAGGATCGATGTGTTGCGGATGTTTGGTTGCGTCAGCATGTGGTAGGGTGTGGAGGATCAGGTGTGTGGTAGTAGAAATAGGGTCAGATGTTTTTGTTGCAGCTGTGGTTTGTGAGATGTGTCATGTGTTGGGAGATGTTGTGTGCATAACTGGTTGGTTGTTAGGAGGCTTAAAGTACGTAAGAAAGGCTGCTAAAGTCAATTTTTGTAAAATGGTGCTACAGGAGCGCATGACAACCTGACAGAAAGAACATAAATGTACCTTCATGTGTGAATTCAACTCGAATTTCGTTCGTTGGCGATGTCGTGAATATTAAATAACTCGCTTATGAATCAACAGAGAGACTTGCAAAAGAAGCTATATTAATGTATGTTTATAAGTATGTTCAGACTCAACTTGAATTTCGATCGTACCAGCAGAGGAGTGCATGCAATCAACTTGCTCACGATGAGCTCCTTGTAATATCGATATGTAATATTTGCAGCTATAGATGTATGTTCAAACTCAACTTGAAATTCAATCGTACTAGCATTGTAAAATGGTGAAACAGGCGCGCAGGAACCGTAATTCAAGCTTTCCTTCAAGCGAATGTATGAAGCACCTGTTTAAGACAAAGAATGATGGGTACAGGTTAAAGCCTTGCACGCACATTTTCTGTGGCACTGTATCAAAATTAGTTTAATGTATTACGAACCCAACGATCTTCAATACGCCGTGTTACTGTACGTTATTTGTGCGAATGATGGGTGAAAAGAAGGTTGAAATTTTAATGGTAATTGCCATTCATACTGAATTCTGATACTAACCTTAATGCATTGCGAAAAGTATCCAATTAACTTCATACACATTTATTAATTTTCTTGATACTCCGACACAGCCTACCAGGAGTTCTTTAATTCAGGTGGTAAAAAATATCTCAAGTGTTTTTTGAAGGCGAGCGAATGATGGTAGAGAGGATGATCACATACATGTTTATTGTAATTAAAGGGATTTCCTCAAGGTTGATCGTGACCTCGCATTTACGGGTGAATATCATTAAAATAACGACTTGTTCTCGCATGAGTTTTTCTTGTTGTTGCTGGGAAACTGTAGATTGAGGGTGTATATCATTAAAATAACGACTTCTCTTCCGTGTGCATGTACATATTTTACACTATATTGCGAAATGGAGTAAATAAGTGTTCAAGTGGATCAAGCTGTAAGCTCCTTTTTTTCATTTTCTTCTTTCTAATAGTATGCTACTTACTACTGAAACTGTTCCTTGTTGATTTTTCTGTATTTGGATGGACGGGATAATACTATATACACGTGAATGTCAAAATCTTCGAACTTTAAAAATTGACCTGATTTGATTTTGAATATTCCAGTAGGTAAATAGTTTTGGATATACGTTGATATAATAAATATTTATATAGAGAAGATTTAGGTAAATCTAACAGCATCAATGTCAAGAACGGGGATCAAACGTGTTAATAAAATAGTTTGTATTTCAAGTGTAAGAAAATATACATACATATATGCGCTCGATTGCAGCAGCGCATTTACATTTTAGGGATAATCAGACTTTTGTGATGATAGTGATTGTTACCAGCAATACTGTAAGTAACACTGTTTGAAATCATAATGAAGTGAAAAATATGCAGACGTTCCAATAAGAATTAAAAGACATTTAGATATTATCCATTACTTAGAGTAATTGTAAAAAGTTTTAGTTTGGTTGAATTTAATTTCAAGTCGTATCCATCCTGAAAGTCGGCATGCATCAAATACTTCGAGTAAAAGCTGATATGAAAAAAATTTCGGATTAAAAGTCACGTGACTATAGTCAAAATCATAAAGGTGCACAACACGTTTAGGTTTGAATCTTGATGCAAAATTCAATACCTTCAATAAATTATTGTTGTCAGTAGAAACTTTTTCATTGACGCTTACGTTTATTCAAAGTTTCAATATATAGTCCAGTAAAAATATTTCCTTTGAACGAAATCTTCTTGGCGAAAACTATGTAATGTCTCAATTAAAATATTGCCAATTTACCATTACATATCAACATAGCGTTAGAGTACATATATTTCTCCATAAAGTATTTGTATCTTTGCTAGAGTTGTGCTATGTCTCGATAAAAAGATATTGGATTTATCTAAGCTTTCATGTAATCACGAATCTATATATAGCTCAGAAACGAATAATGGAATTTTACCGACAATTTGCTCGATTCTTATCTGACAACATCTATAATAGTTTAGTATGATTTAATGCCTAATACGCTGCTATTTTAATCATTCAAAGTTATAAGCAAATGTAAAGTATATATAAAGTAACTAAGATTCATTCAGATAGGATTTAAGGCGCATATAACATTAATCCATTCTGTAATTGAAAAAAATGAATGGATACGTATTTAATGCCCTAATTTATAAGTCGAGTCGAAGAAGAAATCGCGACATATGACTGATTGCTGTAGTTTGTCTTTACATGTTACATTACTAAGTTAATTGATAGGCAATAATTCATACATATTACCGATTAACATTTTCATTTTCGGCAGCTTATACTTTTATTTGCTTCTTACTCATTCTGATCAATTTGTGGAACATGAACTTACATGGCTACGTTAGTTAGTTAGTTATATGCAATGAAATCAATATTTTCAATGATAAATTTGCATTACTGAAAATCATTATCATATTAAAGTGATTCCACACATGTAGTTCCTCAGCGAATATCAATTCATTGTCTATTTGCCGGGCAGCATGGGGTTTTAAGGGGAGTGGTCAAGTGCCACAAACTCTGATAGCTACTTTCTACTAATAGGAAACGCGATTGTTCCTCTTGATATTTGTTGAAAGACCGGCCATTATGTTGGAATAGCGAACTCGGGTTGGGATTCGGCAAACAGTTGATAGGCATTATTCACTGGACACCTCCATATGGTACGATATGAGCACGATTTAAAATCGAGCGTGTTATGTGAGATGACACTATCAAAATAAAGCAATCCAAATGTTTCAGATATGGTTAGGTGAATTGCTCACAATAAATAGATGAGACAATTGGTTGAAAATTAAAATCCTCAACATATTGTGCATAAGCGAAATTCATACATTCCTTAATACTGCTTACAATGGATAAAAACATTTCAATGTTAAGCTCACAGCTATAGTACTTCATAGTTAGTTCATGATGTATTTAGTGGCAAGTCTAAATAATGACAATGATTATTATTTAGTGGCAAGTCTTATGAATTGAACTGAGTGATTACTTTTCAAAGAAAACTTTCAAAATTATTGGAAAAAATGCATTGTGGGGATTAAGTTGACCTAATTCTCTCTTTTTTAATTTCAATTGAAAAATCAGTTAAACAACTACACTCGTTATATACTGGCTTCTAAAAATAGCATCTATATAGTGCCAGGCTAGAAAAAAAATGAAATTTATGAAATCTTTTTTCATTTTGGTTTTAAATAAAACAAACCTACAAATTTAGAAAAAGACGAAATTTTCCTATTTTTTGTTTTCTTCTTTACTTTTCTCTTGAAGATGATAGGTGGTGAATTGCAAGAACGTTTGATACCGGTACCCTACAGCAAGAGCTCTTCTGATCGAGCTGTAAGCTGCTTTTTTCATTTTCTTTTTCTAATAGTATGCTACTTACTACTGAAACTGTTCCTTGTTGATTTTTCTGTTTTTGATTTTTCCAAACAATACTTAAGCGATAGTTTCATGCTTTCATTTTGTTATTATGTTTCGGCAAAGTGTTTTGATTTTCACCGCTTTTGGCAATTTGAAGATATATTGAAAGGTGTATGCAGTAGTCTACATAATCAAAATCTAGTTGAATTAACTTTAACCTTACCTTAATATGTGTTTGAATGGCTGATTCGGCTAGCATTTGACTGTTAATAATAAAAGTGTGTAACTCAAAAAACACGGTTTTATTGAAATTTTGAGGTTATTTATGATGCCTGCAGCCGTTTCAATGAACACATCTCCCTTACCAGTGAACATTCATTATTCACTAATTCAAATTTTATACATTTTAATTGAATGAAATGGAATCCAAAAATATCAAAGTGCAAAAATGTTATTCCTCTGATATATCGAAAAGTTTTACATCAAAAAATTTATTGGAAACAGACTCATTTGATAGCTTCAGATGGATGAATCAAATGTATTTTCATTTTTCCGAAAAAATTGTAGATATATTTTTGATTTCTTGACGCGTTAATCTTGACGTACACTTTTTTATATGGGAATTTGATTGCCTCCTTGTGTTCACATCCATTTGTAGTAAAATGTCTGCAAACGAATATGCACGTATGTATATGACATCTGAATGCGAACAGATTACAATAGATACAAGCGTATTAAGACATGTACACGGACAAAACGTATCCATGAAGTGTTCATATAAAAGCCGTTTGTATTGTTGCTAAGGTGTAATCGACGCATTCAATGGGTAGACGATTTGTTGGTATCAATTGTAGTGCGTGTTATTTTGACATTGAAAACAGTGACATGCTTGAACCTTGGCTGTGTGAAATGGAACAATTTGTACTTAAAAAAAAGTTCGGAAAATATTTAAAAAAATATTTTCAAAGTCAGTGCTGTGTTGGAGGAATTGTACGGAAGTTGGGTTTTGATCGAAATGAGACAATGATTCACAAACTATTGACGCACGTAAAAACAATTCATCGATCTATTCGTGAATAAGGGCCACAAGCAATCGAATATGTAGCGCAAAGTTGGGTTGAGAAGAGGACCACTGCCAAACCAGCCGTAACAATCGTTTAACTGATTCTTTTCTTTATTATGTTACAATCGAAAAGTGTATTTTCTTGTTTAAACCGCAAATAACGTAAATATTTATTATTATTATTAAGTTGACTACATATTTTAATTGCAGCTTTTCAGATAGATAGTCAGCAAAAGTACACATGGCTTTTACGATTATGTAAAAACTACGATTTTTATAAATAAATTAAGCTTGATATTTACGTTGAAAAATATTTTTGTCAAACTAATGCTAAATTTTTAAAACCCCATATTTTTTTGACATCAGTTTGTACTTCTGTGACAAAACGCATCTTGATGTTTTTTTTTGTTCTAAATGTCGATATTCAACAATGCTATTGCGTGCCGATTGGTGGCTTGAAAAAAATGTTTAAAATTAAAAAAAATTGCAGACTCCAAAATACAGAAAACTCTCTATTTTTTAGGCTTCAAGTTAGATATTACCCCTTAAAGAAATTTGAGCTCCCGGAACCATGCCACAAACTCAAAACAAAACAATAAGTCATGGAAGAAGTAAGTTGCTTTAATGAAACAAGACAACATCTACAATTTTAAATGCCGTTTGATATTCTATAAAGCAGATATTTATTGTTATTAACAGTCATTATACGAAGGTGACTATTTCAATGAGTATATTTTATATATTTATGGCATTATTTAATAAGTCTTAATAATTTCAGTCCTAATCGATCTATACAAAGTAAAAGCCCAAATGAATCTATTTTTAATTACAAATCAAATCATTCAAATGTTAACTGAATGACGAATGTTTACTTATAATAAAAAAATTTAATCCCAAAGTTATTTCATGCGTTTATATTTTTGTTATTTCATTTTCATTGGTCAAGAAAAGCGCGGAAATCTTTAAATGAAAAGTAACTATAAGAAAGTGATTTCCTTTAGTACGCGATACAATAACCATTGGAATAATAATAAATGAAATAATGATGTGTATATTTGAAGTATAATAATGTTGTCAAAAGAAGAAGGAGAAAAATGAATTTAAGTAATGTTAATAAAAGAAAAGCATGCAGTAACGATTTGAGGAACTCTCCCAGTGAACATTAAGGCCACTCTGCCGTCTCAAAAGTATCTTACGGGATCAATTTTTTCGGAAAAATGAAAATACATTTGATTCATCCATTTTAAGCTATCAAATGAGTCTGTTTGCAATAAATTTTTCGATGTGAAACTTTTCGATATATCAGAGGAATAACATTTTTGCACTTTGATATTTTTGGATTCCATTTCATTCAATTAAAATGTATAAAATTTAAATTAGTGAATAATGAATGTTCATTGGTGAGGGAAATATGTTCATTGAAACGGCTGCAGGCATCATAAATAACCTCAAAATTTCAATAAAACCTCGAGCTCGATCAGTAGAGCTCTTGCTGTAGGGTACCGGTATCAAACGTTCTTGCAATTCACCACCTATCATTTCTGCGCCGTTTTGAGGTCTTATTGGACGTTCGAGGAGGATCATGGGAATTACTAAGCTCACTGGAATTTGGCTTCACCGAGCAATTACTACCGCGCTTTCAGCTCTCGACTCACGAGAAGGCGATCTTGGAGAAGACCCTGGATAGAGATAAAGTAAAAGTAACGCTATTATCCGGTGTACCTGCCGTTTCAAAACACATTGTCTCTGAGCTGGAGGAAATGCTTCAGCTGGGTGTAATAGAGCCCTCGTTTAGTGCTTGGCCGGTCCTTTTAGAAGAAGGATGGGAGCTATCGTTTCTGCGTCGATTTCCGAAAATTGAACAAGATGTCGGAACGAGATGAATATCCACTTAACTACGTGGCAGTCACCCTGGATAAATTGCGTGACGCGAGGTATTTGTCGTCTTTGAACATTTAGTCGGCGTATTGGCAGTTCCACATGGCGGAAGCGTCGCGCCAATATGTAGCGTTCCCGTTACCAAGACGGGGCTGTACCAATTTCATAGAATGCCATTTTGGTTGCAAAATGCACCTCCAATATGACATCGACTGATTGACAGAGTGTTTGGACCTGAGCTCGAGCCGTATTCACTTACCTGGACAACATAATGGTTGTCACCAAAGACTTGCAGAAGTACGTGGAAGTAGTTTCAGAAGTATTTCGCAGGCTACGGGAAACGGGGTTGTGCTATTCAAAAGAAAAATGCGCATTCTGTCGACACCAACTTAAGTATGAAGGTAACATATTGGATGAGAAGTGCTGAATGTAGATCCGGGTAAAATGGAGTGCCTGTTTTGAATTCCTCGCCCTACAAACGTGAAAGGAGTTCGGCATTTCTTATGAATGTTGTTGTGGTATCGGGCGTGGGCACGGTGCTTAGCCAGTCTCACCCTGTTGTTGTGAAGTTGATCAGCTATTGTGGCCAGTAGCTAACTGCGTTTTCAAAAGTTGTGGTCGGGGAGGAACTGGAGGAGGCACAACTGGCCTTTGGTATACCTGGGAACAGTCACATAGCTGAACAAGTACCTTGCAAAAAGAGAATCCGGCGGTGTCGACCAGCAGATGTTTAGTACTCGGCCAAAGCAGCTAGCAGAATTGTGTCAAGCCAGTGCAAAGGAGGAGGGGTACT